>APFE031574971.1:27169-83778 GCA_000404065.3 Pinus taeda | reverse complement strand
ATCAGGGACTCTGTCCCACCCCTCCCATGTAGTTCCATCCACCTGTACAACCCCATCACCCATATGTGAGTAATTCGGTCAAGCAACTAATCAGTGCCTGCAACCATTAACATATCATCATAATATAGTTAAACATATATGGCAGATTTCAAGATCGACTTAGACTTTAAAGGATAAAATAATATGAATTTTCATCAAACCAGGTGTCATCGACATGTCATATGTGAGCGCCTCTGATTGTTTCCTGCCATACTCAATAATCATTAGCAACAAGGTTTCTCACTGTTAGTCATTATCATAATAGAATCATTTACAATTTCTGGTCATTCACATCATTGTCCATTGTAAGCCTGAACTAAAGAAAGTAGGTAACATAGGGGACACATCCCTCATGTCTATCATCATTAATCATCAATGGAAACATACATATTCATTAAGCTATCAACATCATAACATCAAAGCAATATACCTATTCATCAAATTTATCATCATTATGCTTTTAGTAGAGCGCATACATATTCTTTACTACCCACGTCATAAGTTCAAATAGAGACCAAACTTAATTATTTAATGATGCAATCATCAGAACACTGATAGATAAGATATATAACCCTTCATGCTATCATAATATCAATGGAAAGCATTCATAAATATCACAACCATGAATATCTCAAATAATAGTGTCATGTGACCGGATCCTCAACCCGAGGTCCTCAAAGAATAAAGTGTGTAAGATAATGTCATATTAGGGTCAGGAAACTAGAGTGGACACTATATTATTTGCCACCTTAAGTCAAAGATAATTTCCTAAGTACTCATGTATGTCAACTGCATTCCATTTGGTATCTTTATGAATGGTTCTATACCAAATTCATTTGTATTTGAGTGACATAACTAAAATGCTACGAGCCTCTACCCTGAAATCTGTCAAGCAATCTCTTAAGATGTCCTAGGCACTGGTCTACAATCAACCCAGAGGTTGTCTCTAGGAAGCTTTTCTATCTCCTAAAGTACTTGTTCTCCTAGTGATAGGAAAAAAAGCTACAACAACTATATTATAGGGTATATTAGGCTCTGATAGCATAATACAAAGAGGTAAGAGATGGATGAGTCGACAGTTGTGATTTTGTGACACCACTCAAGCCAGCACAAGTGATCTCTCCCATCTCTAGAGAGTGGGCAAGTTCAAGCGATTAAGAGGAAAGCGACAGGGGAATCAACCAAGTGGTGAGAGGGTTCAAACCCTAGTTGTCTTTGTTAATCTTCTAATGGTTCACTTGAAAAATTTTGCAAGCAGTTTATCTTACACAAGGCTTATTGCTACTCCACATGTACAAATTTTCTACTCTTGAAGCTCGGAGGGTTTCAAATAATTAAGGCTGTGAACCTTAATCTTAGTTTCATTTTATTTCCTTATTCATGGTTATAGTGCTAGGCTAGACTTTAGTTTTAAATATAATATAAAACCCTTGGAGGGTTGGTATTGCTCGAGATTTTGAGAAATATTCATATATATGGATTGGGGTTCTAGGGATTCCTGTGAACCCAAATACGTAACAGTTTTTCTTTATAAGTAGATTTGCACAATGGTAAACCCAAAATTCAGGTTTGATATCATGACTATAGTAATGTTGATAAAAAAAAAATCTGAAACTTTAAATATAAATAATAATTTGTTTCTCTATTTTACTCATTATCAGCTTGAAAGATTTCATTTGTTCGTTGATTTTGGGATTCGACCATGTCCTTTATGCATGTATATATAAATGATCTCTATTACTTTGTCATAGTTAAATCTTAGTTTTCTAATTGACATGCAATTCTCTCAATTATAGTAGTTTTGTATCTGGTGTTGTGTTAGGGTCTATGTTAAAAGTTTCTAGTGAAACTGATCTTACTGTTATATGTATGTATTTATGGTCATTTTTATTCTCTTTATTTTTGGTTATTTAACAATGGATGTTATGCTTATTCTAGTTAGTCTTACTTTCATAATAATTTTATCCATACTACCAGAGTGAAAACTTGACCTTCGTCGGGATTTGTCCCACCTAACCCTTGGTACTTTGGGTAGTTATTAAGCTTACAAAGGGGGATTTATTTCTGTTTGGGGCCATTGGTTCCAAAAGGATACCTAACCTTGCTTCCACCAAGGAATATTTCACCAACAAAAACCTATTTAACTCAGATATTCTTGTTCTTGACATTGTTCGAACGATTACTTCATTTTTTCCAACTCCATATCCTCTATTTCTCGAAATAAATACCATGATTAACTTCTTGTATAGTCCTTACCTTGATTTTGTTTGAGTTATTTACTCTACAACGATGTATAAACAATTTTTGCTAGTAGGGTCAAGGTTTCCTACATTTCTTGGACTTGTAAAGGTCTATTAAACTAGTATCAATTCTTTAATTATTCTTCCTCTTTCCTTAGCATAACATCTACTCGATAAAATTTCATACTATTTTATTTAACATAAGAATAATATATAATAGTCAACATTCATCTTGTAACAATAGCATTTATGTTTTCTCTTAACATAGTAGGATTATACACTACCATTCTTTCTTCAGAATAAAATGATAATATGTTAATAAACACCAAAATTCTTTCAGAGTAATAATAAGTCACTATGCACCAACATTTTTTCTTTAAAATAGAATGATAACATATCTATAATCACAAGCTACTTATCTACATATTTTATCCTGTCACAGAATTAGTCCTGAAAGAAGACTCCTCCACCCAACCGTGAGATTGGAAATTACATGTAATCCCCCCCACCCACCGAGCCTCTTTAGCTTCTAGAGTTTCTTGCAGACATTATTTTGTCCTTATGCCTTAGGACTCCCTATCTAGTTAAGAACATTAAGATTCAGGGCTTCCACTGGCTCCTTGTCTAGCTCAACAATACTGTTAGTAGTTTTCAACTTTGCATTGGCAGTGTCCTACACAAGGTTTTCTTCTCTCCTCTTTATTGCCTCATGTCTCTCTCCTTTCTCCCTTGGATTTTTCCAAACTAAGATGTTTTAATATCTAAGGGAAGAGGATGTAATTATTTCAACTTCTTGGAAAATTAAATATTTTCATTTTAATATCATCTCCCATAATTTCCCGACCTAGAAAATTAATTTTTATACTTATATTTCTTTAAAATAAAACAATCAAAATAACTTTAGCATTTAAGGTTCAATTACTCATGGCACCATTACGGTGTTTCTTCCTTCTAGGCACATTTTTTTTAATTATATATTTCTAACGCTTCTTAATATTTTATGTCCTTAGCTTGAGGGTTTCAGGATTCCAAGAGATATTTAACCTTTACTTTGTTTTTCGCTGTCATGCAGGTGATATGGTTCAATCCTTGTCTTTGTTAATCTTCCGATGGTTCACCTCAAAAATTTTGCAAGTAGGTTATCTTACACAATGCTTATTGCTACTCCACGTGCACAAATTTTCTACTCTTGAAGCTCAGAGGGTTTTAGATAATTAAGGATGTGAGCCTTAATCTTGGTTTCATTTTCTTTCCTTATTCATGGTTGTAGTGCATGAAGGAGACAAGCACATTAAGAGGATTGAGCTTGTCTTTTAGAAGGGCTTTTCTAGACACTGGTTGACTCGTATATATTTTACAAATGCTCAAGAAGAGCTCTCCATACATGACATTAACTCTTTCACTCAATAATAAATCCTAAGGCTTTCAATGGGAGCCACTAACAAATAAACTTCTTTCTCATGAAACTCATTAGCAAGGAATACAAAAATTGTATTTCTTTCATTTCATTGTTTACAAAGATCATGTCATTATGACGACCGAACCTAGTTACACTTTCTTCAACACTCCCTCTTAACTAGGGAGGTATTCATAATGGTACTTGGTCATTCTCAATCTGAAGAATTTCTCATAAGAAGAATTGGATTGGTAATCCCATTTGTATAGCATCATATTAACCAATGTTGTCATAGTGCAAGGCCTTGACTAACAACACCATCTCTCCACGAGACCATGATCTACAATGCTAGCGAGACCAATGATTATATACACCTTCATAATTATCTCTCAAGGTACATACCCACCCAGGTGTTCATTGAGTATGACCTTCTAGGTCTACCCTTATCTTGGGTTCCCATCCCTTAAGGAATATCAGTCCTCTTGCCTACTCTTACCTTGGATTCCCTACACATCCTCAAAGAGCATCAGATGCTAGATTATTACCCAATAATCCTCCATTATTTCTTCTCAAATGAAGACAAGAATGTTGTGTCTATCTCTCCCTCTCAACTAGGGAAGATACATCCATCATGTGTCTACATTATTCTTCATGGATTTCACTAAGACTTACAAATGTTAGTCCTGGTCTAGTGCATAACACATGAAATAGAAAAACACAAATATCACTCTTTTTTAATCAAGGGTTACCCAATCCAAACTCCCTCTTAATCAAGGACCTAACATAGCTCCCTCTTAACAAGAGAATCTCATTTTTCATCAGCGGCTTCTTCTTCGTGGGTCCTTCAGTTTCTTGATCAACTTATTTCGTTGATGTCATGAAATTCAGTTGAGCTTATTCCTTGTAGGGAATTAGCCATTAACCACTTTCCTTCTTGGTTCGTCATGTCATTCCTCTCTTTATGGAAAGTGGTTTTATTGGTACATATATGGAACCTTCTTCATATGACTACTTATTTATCATCATGCTTCTTCCATCCACCACATGAATGCTAGTTGTACTTGTACTTACAACTCTTGTTCGAGTAGCCCTGCATGAACTCATCCAGATATTATTCAAGGAATCAAAACATAATATTACATCAAATCATACCTTACGAGATGGATTTTCATCATGACATCTTCATGTAGGTATCAACATCCTACATACATGTTGGCACATCTCCCAAAGATATTCATTGTCAAGGGTCCTCATCTTTTCCATCAAAGTCTTCATATCTTTCTAAGATATTTCTTAGTCAAGTCTTCTTGGTCTTTTGGATGTTGATCACCTTCATCAAGGTTACATAACTCACGATCTCTTCCTTCCTCGTGCATTCCAATCCTAGGAGATTTCAATCAAAGTTTCTAAATTGTAGTTAACCACCTTATACTTCATATGAGGACATATTACGTTGATTTAATCTTAGTGTAACGTTATGCATTCATGTATCCTTTCAAAGGAGGAGAGCCTTTTTTCCTTGATCATGCTTCTTAGTAATGATCCATGTTACCTACAAGCATACGACATGACATTACAATATTAAACATAGATATATATACCTCATTTTACCTTTAGGTCATCTAGGCTTCTTCCAATAGCTTCCTTGATTGAAAAGTCTTCAATCCCTTGTTATTCTTAATTTCTCATGTCATCACACCATCATCCCATGAATTCCATAAGTTGGAGTTCCCGATGAACACTTGCTTCTTCTCTAGATTGGTGAACCCTTTGATGAGGATTCCATTAGAGAATCTTGAGGATTTTTCATATCCCCATCTGGCAGATGTTCTCCCTTTTGTATGATAAGCCTTGTCCTAGATGACTTATTCCTTTCCTGTAATATCCAATGAGGTTGCCAAGAGCTATATCCTTCATGTTTCACTGCCATGGATTTTTTCCTTCATGAATCCCATGGTGATGTTCTGAGCTCTTGCTTCTAATGTTTCCATGATGCCATGATGAATCTAATTATCACAATCATATCTATAACAAAAGCTTATGGTAGGACCCTTTTTTGAGGGATATCATAGTACAGATCTATTACTCCCACTTTTCTTCAGCTTCCTCCATCTATCTGGTGATATGAGCTTCCATAATATTAGCTATACTATTCTATCTTGTTTGATGACCAAACTTTTCTTTCCTTTATACACATGTTTGAGTCATTTATCCTTTAATACTTTTGTCATCAACTTGTCTTTCTCTATCTAGCATAGATACCACAAATTGTTGAATGAGGTAACCTTCTTGTTAGCATAGATACCACAAATTGTTGAATGAGGTAACTTTCTTGTTCATGGACATTTGTTACCTTGCCTATCACTTAGAACAATGACGATTATCTTCATCTCCCAATTAAGATCTTGTAAATATATTCCTTCATTATTTTATACCTTCAAGGAGGTCTAACTGATATGACCTTATTTACTATATTTCAAAGAGTATATCTTCTAGCATTTCATATCTCTCTTTTATGTCACCTCTCCTGCTGCATAGGGATGAGAGGACCTAGGACTGATTTCATATGACCTCTTTCGGGGACTATATCTATCCTCCTTTATTATGAAAGGAATCTTGATGACCCAACCAATTTATAGATCTCTTTGCAAACACGAATTTATTTAACCAAACTTGATTATAAAATGAAAGATACTTACTTGAGATAGATAAAATCTTCACCTTGATCATGTTGGAAGTGGTTGAAGTAGATGCATTAGAGCTTCCTCATGAATGATCTTCTTTCAAATGAGAAATCTTTTCCTCAATAGAAAAGGTTTCTCCTTTTGATGAGATTGATTTGTTGCTTCCTCGTATGTTCTTCTTCTAGGGCAAGGAGATGATCCTTGCTTGTTTTTAGAACCTTGAAGATGAAAATTCCTTCTTGCCTTCAATATGATTTTCCTTCTTTTGTAGTGTAGATCAGAACTTCTTCTAGGGTTTCAACCTATACCAAGATGATGTTATCTTTGTTTTTCAGGTCCTTTGAGATACCTTGCTTTGTAGACAACGTGATGAGGGTCTTGATGGCCTTTTGATGATGACTATGGAGACAAAAGCTCTTGTTGTTGTAGACTATTGTTATGGACTAATTTTTGTAGATCTAATCCCTTTCTTTGATATCCTTCTTGAAGCTTGATCCTTGAATGTCTCTTTGCTGCCCTTCCTTTGACTTCAGCACATTAGCTCCAATACCATGTTGAAGAAGCTAGGGCAATTAGAGTTAATGAGATTCTTCTAGTCATGATAACTATTTGTGAGGTGTTTTTAACTTTTTCATCTTAGCACAATATTCACTTGTTATTATTAGTGTGTCTTATTAGTTCATCAAATAGCTACCAAGTCAAAAGTGACAAGAACACAAGATATTGGCTTTCTGCCAGGGCCATAACCTCTCACTCTTTGAGAGGAAAACTCACAAAAAAATCTTCTTATAGAGACTCCAATTGACGAATACCAAGACCATGACCTGTAACCTACTTAGCCACTCCAAGACCAAGACACCAATCCTCTTCTTTGTCACCACTGAGATCATCATCATTGCTGCACAACACATATCCTAGGAACCCTTCTTGAAACTCTTGCTAACCTTCTGGTAACAAGTATCTCTGATTTTTAAATTAAGCAAATTTTCGCTAATGAATTAAAATCAATCAACCAAATTGTTTTCATCTTTTGGATTAAGTAATTTTCTCAACAAATTAATTAATTAATTTATTTATTTATTTTTATTTTTTATTATTATTATTATTATTATTACCTAATTAGTTCTATTAGGCCCTCATGAAACATTGTCATAAAATCTAATGCTTCTCATTTTCATTCCTTTAACCTCTTGAATATTCAAGAATGTCTTTCTAGTATAGTTCCTTCGAACATAAGCTTGAGATGTAATGTCCAACAATTGTCCTTTTTATGATCATCCTTCATACTATGTTCATCATGCAAGTCCCTTTTTTTTTTCTTCTTCTTTTTTTCCATCAAAAGTTTGCTCCCCATTTTCGTCATTCTTCAAGGAAATTAATAGTAGGTATGCAATCCCTCCAATATAAGCTCACATTGGTCAACGTAATAGTTATCTACCATTTTAGTTTGACTTGGAATCTGAATATGGGTTATTCCAAGAAATAATGACTCTTTAGTAAGTGGATATCTGAATTGATTTACTTTCTAGTGAGCAGGTTAGAATTTCCGAAGGTATCTATACCATGGATTCCATTATAAACTAAAGGACTATATCTGGTGATCATTGCAACCCACAATTATTTATGTATTAAGAAACAATAAAACAAGAAGCAGGACAATCACAATCAATATTCATCTCATGGTACAATTAATATGTGATGCATTCAACCAAGTAAAGTCATTCACACACTATATTCCTGTAGCTTCCAATTATAGTAGTTCATTTCAAACTACGTCTATTTGACCCTATAAGTGACAATGTCAAGGACAATATGTAACAAAAAGTGATTTGTATGATCATCATTGCATATATTAAAGTTCACTGTCATAGATGTTGCAATAATATTGTCGTAGAAGAAAAGAGCATACAAATTATTTCAACGAGTCGTTGAGATTTTTTTTTTTTTTTTAAGTTGTTCATATGTTCTATATTTTCAAAAGTATTAAATTCTAAGTTATCCCTTATGATATTTCTACAGTATTTTCCCCAATATCTCAATACGTGTCATTTTGGACCCTTATCAGTGTATTCCCTAAAATGATTTATCATGACAACACATTAAAATTATTATATCAAAATTGTAATATATATTAATCAATAATTATATTTATGAAAACTATAATTTAAATTCAAGTTTTATTAAAATTTTCAAAACAAATTAAGTTTAATAAAAATTTAAAAATATACTCATAACTTTTCATGTACGCATGAAAAAAAAATTCCTTTTGAAATGAACATTTAATTATTGACTTCTCTTTAATACGTACCATTATATAAAAATTCTATATAATTGATGTAAATATTAAATTTATTAACCAATATATTACTACACAAAATATAATTCCCATATGTCAATCTATAATGTCGCATTTATAACTCGTCATTAATTTTTTAAAGAATGGCTTGATTAGTGTTAGAGCATTAAAAATGCTTCACATCCAACCACTCATCCGATTTCAAAGCCTAAACCAAGAAAATTAACGTATGACAAGGCCAAGATTAAGTTTTTGGTATTAGATGATGAAAAAGACAACTTATTGAAATGAGATGGAACTAGTTTCATTAGTCAAAATTATTTGTATGTTTTATTTTATTGTTATTATTTTTTGTTGATTGTTAATCATTAAATTATTATAAATATATTAAGCACTCAGACATGCTTAACTGTCATAAAACATGTGCATTAACCAATTCATTTTAAATATGAGTGCTTCTCAATTGTATGTTTCATTACCACCCTAAGCAAAGTCTCTTATTCTTTACCTTTAGCAGTTCAATATGTGTATTATAAATTGTGAAATAAATTTCATAATCCATTAATTCATAAATAAAGCTTCTTTCTTAATTGGTTAAATTCATTGAAAGGGTCCCATTGGTACTTGCCAGTGCTATTTAGTGTCTCCATAGATTTGGTCCAAATTTTTATTGACTTTTAATAAATGATTTTGCAAAAATCAAATACTTTTATAGGATTAAATTTGTAATGTTTATCTAGAAAGCTTCTCACTCTTGGAATAGTTTTGAAATTATAATAGTGTTGATCATGGGCCATTTTGGCATATCTTAATTAATGTCAATAAAGTTGATGTAATTATGAGCAACCAAGGTTTGTGGATGACTTTGTGCTCTTCACATAGCAACCATATATATATATATATATATATATATATATTATATATATATATATATATAGACAAATAATGTTGTCTTATAGTGAGATTTGATTGTACCCATCTGGTGTCAAAATATCTTTGCGACCAATATATAATTGGTGTAGATAATGGTGAACGAGATTTTTTATATATATATATATATATTCTTTTAATTGACAAATAATGTTGTCTTACAGTGAGATTTGATTGTACCAATCTGGCGTCAAAATATCTTTGCGACCAATATTTAATTGGTGTAGATAATGGTGAACGAGATCTAGAATCACTCCTCATTATCAAGGCCGGGATCTAATGCTTAGAGTGGCAATAAACGTTGTAAATGGTGCAATCTATCTTATAAATGACATTGTTTACAATATTTAAATTTTATGTCAAAATCAACTATCATAGATTTTCCTATAACATTGTTTACAATATTTAAACTTTATGCCAAAATCAACCATCATAGATTTTTTTTGTTATATATATATCTATATTATACCGAGGTGAGCTCAGGTTTATTTCAAATAAATCAAAACCATTAATTTAACCATTCAGAATAATTGATTTTTTTATTTGGTCATAAGATTACACCAACAATCTAATGTATTGATTTTTTATTTTTTTTTTAAGATTACCCAACCAATGTAATGTATTCAAACCAAAGTGAAAATCAATACCTTTGATCTATTTAAACTAAAACTGAGCTTGGTAAAATATGAAGAAACTTATGTTGAAAATGATCAAAGCTTTATACATTTAAAAAAAAATCAATGTTGATGATTTTTAAACAAAGCCCTTTTAAATTTGGCTACACTTTGATTCTAAAACACGATGACATATGTAAGGAGAGTTGTCGTGATTTTAAATTTTTTAATCAAAATGGTTGGACATTATTTCAGTTTTGTTTTTATCATGCCATCATGCTAGTGGAAAATACACCCTCTTGCAGGCCTTTTGTTTTAATTTTTGTAAATAATTAATGAAAAGGCTATTACATTTCTGTCCATTGGTGAAAAGGGTGGCTACGTAGCAAGTGTTGGAAATCTCACATAGCGAAACGCGTTGGACGAGATGCAAACTCCACCTTTATTAGAGGGAAACATAAAATGGTCCAATGCTTTACAGTGGTGGGCTTGCCTTATTTTAAATGGCGTATGTATGTACACTCCCCCTCTCACCTATTCATGTGTCTTTTCAGCGCTTGCTCATCACCAGTCAAGGGGTAAACTCCTTACCCCAATCCTTGCTCTGCAATCGGCCGACCATTATATACAATAGCCAACACCCAAACTTTTCTGGTCGTTTCATGGGGAAGATCTGAACTTGCCGAGGAGAGGCTTGCTGAAGGGAATTGGAACAACTGGGATTTCAATGTGTGCATCAATGATAAGTAAGCCCTCTGTTAAAGGTACAACATCCCGAAGTTGGCAAAAACTTTCAAGGTTTATCCAATAGACCTGTTGGGTTTTGGAAGGAGCGAGAAAGCGATTATTGACTACAATGCTTCTATATGGAGGGATCAAGTGGCTGACTTCTTAAATGAAATAGTCAAAGATCAAGCAATATTAGTAGGAAATAGTCTAGGAGGACTTACAACATTGATAACGACATCCGACTGTCCAGAATTTGTTTCAGGTGTCGCAATCTTAAATAGTGCGAGACAGTTTCGCAATCCTGAAAAACAATCAAAAAATGTCGTGGAAGAGACGACCATACAAAGGATTATAATAAACCCATTAATGGATGGATGGTTCGGAAGAAAAATCCACGTATTGCCAGATTCGGGACTCTAGTGGTGTCATGACTCAAATTTAGGCTCTCGCCGTGTCACATGTTTCCAGATTACACGCATTTGATTTCGTTTTTTTTTAAGGCCAATATTTATTGAAATATGTCAAATCTTGAAAGTTATTGAAATTTTATTCTATTTAATGGCTTAGAACTGTGTAGAGTCCTCGAAGAATTTGAATTCGATGTTGTTCCAAGAAAATTGAATCTGGTCACTATTTCTTATTTAAAGAACAAATAGAAATATGACACACAATGGTTATACGTGTCAATTCGATGTGGGTTATACTAGAGGAAACCTAGATCCACACGCTGTAAAGTTGGCTAAAGGAGCGTGGTGCTAAGAGGATATATTCGAAATAAATCTGCATAGCAAGAAAGATATTCGAAATTAATATGCCTAGAGAACACCCAATATAGTTTGGTAAGGGAAAAATATGCATAACACAATTTAAATTAAGTGCTCAATGCAGTTTTCGCAAAAATTTAAAACCAGGAGGGTTATTTAAACTTTGCGAAAAGATCACACTAACTATGCTCCAATCCAATAGACAACATAAGCAAAAACCTGTCTTAGCTAAGGCTTCTGTTTGTTATCCCGTCATTATCTTTGAGTGCCATTTGGGTAATGAAGGGAGGAAGGATAATGATGTGCCTGAGCAGCCCAATATGCAAGGGATTTTTCATGCTTACATCCTATACTATAGATTCTATGGTTCTGGTTAAAACTAACAGTGCTGGTATTGCATGTCTTAGAAGTGGGCTATCCCATCCATTTCGGACCTACTTGTTTCTTCAATTCAGTGTAGCAGCAGCAACACTAATCATGTCAGATGCAATTTTTCATTTTGCTCTGATCTCCTCTCAGCCTTTGGTAGTCTGGCATGCTATGATTGAATTTGCGCAGCACTACCCTTTTTCTTTGTGTCTGTTTTTTTTTTGTGATATGCCTGTGTTGTGTGTCCTGCATGTCATTGTTATTATTGTGGTCACGCATGGTGTGTATGAGAAATTAACATCTAAGGGAGCAGATCTGACGGAAAGGTTCTTGAAGAAGAGCATAGGTACTTGTGGGCCATTTGATCAATGAACCAAATCATCCAAAACAATCTTTGTTCCTATTATGGTTGGATGAATCATCTTTTCTATGAATATATAGAAATTGCATGGCGTTTAGTGCGTATAGCTGAATAATACTCTACAATTTTCTCTGCTAGCATATAG
The DNA here is from genome assembly GCA_000404065.3 of Pinus taeda. Taxonomy (NCBI): domain Eukaryota; kingdom Viridiplantae; phylum Streptophyta; class Pinopsida; order Pinales; family Pinaceae; genus Pinus; species Pinus taeda. Next base: position 71,211 of record APFE031574971.1, on the reverse strand, counting down.
GGAGTAATGCAAAAGGGCGGAGTGAGCATCACTGATATGGAACAATATTATCAAGGTGCCCTATAGTTCTTTCTTAATATATTTTTTCTTGTGTTGTAACTGATAGCATTTCTGATATGGATTTGTTTTGTAGATTTAGAAATTTGTAATTAAAAACACAAAATATATTCTAAATTTCTTGCTCAATGAAATAGAAATAGCTATGAGGATTCGTTAGCAGGGGATTCCTCCCTCAAATATGATAAAACATAGATTCAAAAGAGACTCTGGCCAAAGAAATAATTTGGTGTGTTCCCTTCTAAGGAGTTTGTATTCAAGAAACCCCATCAATTCCATTTGACACATGTTCATCATATTGCATTTGAGGTATCCTCAAATAAATTTCATTCACATAAATTGGAGTTGGATATATTCCAGTTATATGTAAGATAGGGGAGCAAAGCAGAATTTGCTTATTCTTGTTCCTGATTACTTGGTTTCGCACTGAGTCTTACTCCTCCCAAGGCCATTTCCTCTAGTAAATTATTGAATCTAAATGATGAAGGTGAATTTCTAGACTCTGGAACGAGAAGTTGTTTGCTAGGTTCTATTCCCGTCTATAAATGTGATTATTTATGTTGGACTAGTTCTGCATAGTTCCATTGCCTAAGCCTTGATTTCAAGACAACAAACATGTAAACAAAGAGAAAACAAGAAGAAAATGCATAACGCTCACCATTAATCTCTATTTCGACATGAAAAGGAAGAAAACAAGCATCGAGCAAGAAAAATCTTTATTCACCAGGAAAACCATTTGCGAACAAGAAAGAAAACTTTAATACATATTGAAATTCTTTTGGTTGTTCACTTTATTTGTTATTCTAATTTGCGCTTTGTTTCCACATGGTATGCACTCTCAAAAGTATATTGTTTTTTTTTTTTTTTTTTTTTTTTTTTTTTTTAGCATTTTAATTCTTAGGGGAGTTTGGTCAACAATTGCATAGATAAAGATAAACGGAAAAACAAACGAGGATCCATGGAATGGTGCACAGGCTGCAAATTAACTACTAATGGATACTTCCCAACCTTCAATAAAATGTGTAATTCTTTATCCAATGATATTGGATAACAATGGTTACATGAAATTTTATTGCTTTTGTAATCATAAAGTCTGCTTCTTGTTAGCAACAAAGAAGGAAAGTCAGCTAACGAGTATTTGGTATATTGCAATCATATGTTTCCTTCTTGTCATCAACAAAGAATGGAAAGCCAGCTCACGAGTATTTGGTATATCTTTCTACACAATTTAGATTGCATTGTTGTGATCTGTTATCTTCTTGCCAAAGAAGAGTAGAAGAGAATACAACAAATTTCATAGGCCAAATGGTCTATGGGATTTAGAGGTTACTTCTTTAGGAGGCGCGTCTTTGCAGAGAATTAGAATAGTAGTACTTGTAAAAGAAAAGTAGATTCAAACTAAATGCCTCATAATTACTATAAGAAGAAAATTGTTAATGTCATTGCTTTAGAAAAGTTTCATATGCGAGTCTAAGCTAGCCTCGCATACCGTTGCTGAGCTCCAGATCATATCTAACAAAACTAGTCATGCATGCATGGGCCCATAGGTCTCAAGGGTTCAACATAGCTCTGATACCAAGTGTAAGGAACAATTCTATATATATATATATATATATATATATATATATATATTCTAAAATAAATCACATTAAAATACAGCCAAAAGAGAAAAACATTGGCAATTCAAATTTATTCAGCACTATCTAACATATCCCTGAATTTCATTTCACTGAACATATCATAAAATTACATATATTTAACTAAGGCCATAAAGAAATCATACAAAATAATATTGCAAAACACATGTACCGTTCACCAGAAGACGAGACTCCACTTGATTTTTCGTTACTTGTCTTCCCTTGTTGTCGGTCACCTCCTAGAGTGAATGATGACGTACTTGATCCAAATGCGATGACCCACCGGTTAACCTCCCAACCTATTCCTTGGGTACCCTTATTCCCCATGGACCCTCGAGCTGCAATGGGGTTGTACAATGGAGGAATGCAATAGCTGGTAGAGGAGAGCACTCCTTGGCTCAAGAGCTCCCTCTCTAAAATCCTCTACCTCACCAAACTCACTATAGTTTCGTAATCACTGCTCTGTCATAGTCTCATCCATCCAACAATAGGGTTCCCAAAAAGTACCCTCTCCCATGGCTTTCCCCTCCTTTTATAGGATTTCTCATAGATGACACTTGGCATGTCATGCATAATTATTTATTTTTTATAATTTAACAGTTTGATTATTCACCCACCCATGTGTCACTCTCTTATCAAGGGTCTCCAAAATTATTTACTTAAATTTTAATTTAAAACTAATTTTTTCCTCACCTCAACATATTCATATTTCTTCTCCTAGTTGTCTCTTAATCCCCCTTTTTACTCCTTAGTTTGTGTTCATTACTAAAGTCAATTAATGAGTCAAGATTTGATCCCCTATCTACTCCCTAATTTAACTCAAGTTATCTCTTAGATGGATATTCTTATGTTGGTTGTTGACACATGGAGGTTCTCTACATTTCTCTAAAATTTAATTTATTAATCTTATTTTAATTCACCATCATCTTCTCTTAATTAAGTCTAACTATTTTAGGATTAATATTTATCCTTAGAATTATGTCCCTCTTCCCACTTTTACCTAATTAAACTACATAATCTACCTAGTATTTTCCAACATGGGAAAGGTAGAGTTTTTAAGGTAACCTATTTTATTTATTCCTATGATCCTCTTAACCCAAGTTTTATTTTTGATTTAATTACCTCGGTTTCTAAAATCATTTCCCTTTGATGTAAATTTATCTAGTTTTCATTTCTTGATTATATTTATTAATTTATTTATTTTTAATGATTCCAAGGGTGCCAAGTTTGGTTGTGCCCTTCAAGAACTTCCCTTGAAGTTCCAAGGTTGTCACGCTTAATAGCTTATTTGTGATGCCAAGGGTGTCAATTTTATCGTGCCCTTCAAGAAATTCCCTTGAATTTCCAAGGGTGCCACACCACTTGCCATTCAAGCATTCAGTGACTATGAGGGGAAAGTATAGGTGCAACGTCATAGACCGCTATCACCTCTTATGTTTCCTGCTATATTGAAACTAATGGTGTCGGGGATCAAGGAATCCGCCTTGATTCGCGACTCCTGGTAAAATCCTCATGAGCAACCCAACATTGGGACCTGCTCTCATGACATCGTGATCTTCAAAGCGAAGGTGTTTCAACCTTTCCAGCCCAAGTCACGGTGAGAGTGGTAGTGGGTGAAATCAGGGACACTGTCCCACCACTCCCATGTAATTCCATCCACTTGTACAACCCTATCACCCATATGTGAGTCATTCGGCCAAGCAATTAATATATGCCTACAACCACTAACATATCATCAGAATATAGATAAACATATATAGCAGGTTTCAAAATTGACTAAGAATTTCAAAGATAAAATAATATAAATTTTCATCAAACCCGGTGTCGTCAACTCATCATATGCGAGTGTCTCTGGTGGTTTCCTGCCATACTTAATAATCATCAGTAACAAGGTTTCTTAATGTTAGCCATTATCATAATAACATCATCTTCGTTACCTAGTCATTTGCATCATTGTTCATTGTGAACCAGAACTGCTGCAAGTAGGTAACATAGGGGACACATCCATCAAAGCTATCATCATCATGATATCAATGGAGAACATACATAAACATCACGACCACTAATATCACAATCACTAATAATAGAGTCATGTTTCCAGATCCTCAACCTGAAGTCCTCAAAGAATAAAGTATCTAAGATAATGTCATATTAGGGTCAGGAAACTAGAGTGGGCACTACATCTTTTAGGAGGGATTTTCTAGACACTAGGTTGACTCATATATTTTACAAATGCTCAATAAGATCTCTCCATACATGACATTGACTTTTTGACTCACTAATAAATCCTAAGGCTCCAGATGGGAGCCACTAACAAATAAACTTATTTCTCATGAAACCCATGTAGCAAGGCATACAAAAATAATTTTATTTCTTTCATTTCATTGTTTACAAAGATCATGTCATTATGAAGACCAAACCTAGTTACGCTTTATTCAACACAAGATAGTTAGGGGAAAGGTTCAAGAATGATCAGTTCCTTGAATATCAAGTGAAAATGACCCTCAATAAGAACACCAACCCAAGACATTGAAGATGGGCTTCCAAGGATGCAACTAGGGCTTAAGTATTCATGTGAATCGACTATGGGAATTGCTCTAACTTGGAGAGCCACTAGAGGAGACACGCATATATATTATGTTCCTATTGGTTTTGTGAAACACCTCCTCTAATGCAATTCGCAGGAAACCCTAGTTGTTCATCTAGGATAAGGCCCAAAATTTTTGGAGAGAGAAAAGAAAGGTAAGGAGAAGATGACCACCAATTTTAATTAGATCAACGACTAATCCTTGGGATGTGGAGTCTATGATGATTAAAATTTTTGCCAAAATAGTATTTAAGGAGGCTAAAAAGTGACTCCCTAAAAACCACTCTTTAACATTTACCCACCTAATTTCTATGGACTTTCATGGAAGAAAAACAAGTTTCAATCCACTAGGAACATTCATCTACTTGTTATTCAATCAGTAAAATGTGAAATTTAAAAATATAACAATCTTTATAATGATATTCAATCAAATTAGGGCACAAAGATCTATCTCATTACAATAATTCACACATTAGACATTATTTTGTGAAAATTTTCAACAAAATAACTTACAAGATAAAAAGAGATATATCCAATCATAGATCAAGAAGTAGCTCAAACAAAGAATGAAAATTTAGATCCCAAACATATCGAAATGCATACACAAATCTCCAATGTACATCGAAGAAGAAGTGTGAAATTCATACAAGAGAAAGAATCCAAGAAGTAATGATGATAATCTCTTTCAATGGGAGATATATCTATTTATACGTGTCCAATATAATTCGAATTAGCCTAAGATGACCCTAAACGTTCTTTTAATGTGAAAATAACATGTCCTCGGTGACAAGCCCACCAAGTAGCTCATAAAATGAAGAATAATCCATCCAAAGTGTAGCCAAAATGATGAAATCACGGTGTAGAAGGGTCATTGGAGGGTCTCGTTGAGTCATCAAGGTTCCATAATGAGAGTGAAGGCTCCATGAATGATAGGCAAGGGGGTGACCCCTTGATTTCCATGTAAAACATCATGCATTCTCTAAAGTGGCTCTGGGGCACAGGTAGTGGTTTCATGGGTCTCCTGGTGAAAGATAAGCAGCTTGTGAATTGCTCCAAATGAGGGCATGAAAGATGGTTCTTTCCCTTCCATATATCAAGGATGAGAAAAACCTTGTCTGGGACTCAGATCAACTGCCAAACCCATGTACATTTCATATAATGTGGGGAAATGAACAAGTTTCTAAAGGTTTCAAGGAATCCCATGGCATGAGATAATGCTATGCCACATGATGGAAACCCATGGATCTAAACGCATCCCCTAAAAATGTCAATATGATCCTCTAGGGGCCTTGGACCCCAGTTAAGTTACCCAAGTCGTGATGAAACCACCTCCCAATCCTATATAAGATCCAATGTGTCTCCTCACCTTTAGATGCAATCATTTGTTAGTGAATCTGAGTGAATCAATCTTGTTAGAGAAAGGTGCAAATGAGACTTCTTAATGGGCTTCCCTTCCAAATTTGGGGTTTTGAGTATGTAATAGTGTTACCTCCTAGGTAGGAGTGGTTAATAAACATCCCTATTAGGTTTTCCTAGCCCCTAAAGAGAAGGACGTGTCCAAGGTACATCCTTTAAGTGGTAGGTGTCATGTGAATAATGATGAGGTGGATTTGGACACAAGGGTCTCTAGGCCAAATGCCATGGGCTTAAGGGTGGTAATGATGAGGAATTCCCACATATTTGGGTGTGCGAATGTAGGAGGGATCAATAACGTTGCATGAGTTACCCCAACCTTTATTTTTCCACCCTTCTTCATTTTCCTTTTTCCTTTTATTGGTTTTCCTTTTATTGGTTTTTCGTTTATTTATACTTCTTAGGTCTCGTAAGGATGAGAGCATGCTATGTATGATATAAGCAATGATTACCCCTTTAACGTGGGTTAGTTCATCCCCCAATAGGAGTTGGTACATGCATGGGTTTCTTGATGTCAAGACCCCGTGTTGTGGTTTCCTTAAGAGCACTCTGGGCAACGTGCGACACCAACAATATTTTGTATCGAGGCGTTCAACTACTCACTCCCAAACTACAACTAACTTATTAACACATAACACTTAGTCAATTATTCGATTTAAATATTCTTATTCAATTATTTCATTAATAGTTCATACACATCTCTGATATCGTAACTTCTACATAAATAATGGAAACAAAACTTCAACAATTACAAGTGCGTGCAACGGGAGGGGGAAACTCCTAATAACAAATTCATTCCCTTTTTTTCATTAACTTCAAATACATTACAAAAATTTATAAAAGGTCAGCCATGGATAAACATATGTGTTCCCCAAGCTCCTTCGAATTTACAAAATGTGACAGTCCTTGGCCTAGCGTAACGCACTTGCCAAAATGCCTAGTTCCACAACCAAGGCCATGCCCAACCTAAGGTTGGCACCTTACATAGCAGAAAACCAAAAAAATAGCACCCCAACTAACTCAAAAAACAAACCCTCAGAATCTACCAAAAACTAGGCCCGCTTAGGCGAGCCCCACTTCTTTTCTGCAACATGCCTTAGCTATTTTTTTTGTTTTTGTGATGTTCACCTTTGTCTGTGGTTCTACGTCTTGTTGTGTGAAATCACATCTCGGAATTTCATTGGATGCCTTCCTTCTTCTTGCAGTCACCCTCTACTTATATGCAATCATGCCCATGTACTTAATTTGGGTCGATGCCCCTTGAAGTGTTGGGTAGACCTAAGTTTGGTTATGTGAGTGCCCCTGTCGTTCGGGACAGCCAACGTGCCCAACAAGCAAGGCCCACATGGGCGCCCAAGAAACCCTTCATTGTGTGGGTGTTCCTAGGGCACGAACTCTTGTTTTTCGTGAACCTCACACAAATTTTCCACCCTTTGCTTCCTTCCACAACACATTTTGCTAACCAACTCGCCTATGCCCATCGTGCCACCTTCACTCACCGCTTGGTTCACTCCTTCTGCACATCTCGCCCAGTATACCCATCATACCCAAGATCACCTACCCATCATCATGTCATGTATGTAAGCTTCCTATGGGCACCTGGGCACCCCACCTTCATGTGAGCATGCCCATGGCGCTCGACTTCATGACGTGCACTTCACGTGATGCCCCCGGGTCTAATCGATTGACTCCACCTTCGATTTTTCGCCACTTCAAGTGGGCATGGGCCATTTTGGGTGCTTTTTTAGCCTTAGTTCCATCTCATGGCCCTGACACTAGATGATGAGAATGGAACTCAAGTGATCCCTAAGAACTAGGTTCATGTCCATACTGATAAGGGGTAGAGCTCGTGTTTGGACTTTTCCCACATGCTAATATAGTGTCCCAACCATCTTTTTTATTTTTTGATATTATTTCCTTTCATATGTGGCATTGATATGCTTTTAATTTCTTTTTTTCTTAGTTACATCATCCTTTGAGGCAATGCTCTAGGCCTAACCCATACATGTGGAAAAGGGGAGGGGGATTACCAAAGCCTTGTGGACCTAGAGAGGGAATATGATGAAACAGAACATGTAATGTGTGGAGGGGAGTGAAAAATATGAAACAAGAAGATGGGACCACGTTGCCAAAGTCAAGGACTCCCAAGTAGTTCCCATCTTGATGATACAAGCCAATAAGGTATCTCCCATGGGACTGGGGTTGAGCATTAACCCCCCATTCAACGTAAGGGAATAAGACTAGAATCAAAACCCTTTCTCTTTCCAAGACACCCAATAATCCATACCCAAGGAAAAACAAGAATAAGCACCCAAAGGCACAACGAATGACATAACTCCATGATTGCATGGCCCTCCATCAAACATATGCTCTTGACATATAGGTGAGGGGACATATGACTGGCTTAGGGAACAGAGATCAACTAGAACAATATCGATTACACTAGTGGCTATCAGGGGCAATTGGTTTCTGGCTCAAGACAAATATAGGAAAACATTTCTCCTATGGGGGTCACCACTAGTGATGGGTAACATTTGGCTCCAACTAGGACTTGATCTCTCTGTGGAGTGCACGAACCATGTACTCGAATGAGGAGGTCATAAGAACACCAACAATCTTTTGGGATTATACACCTATTATCCTCCATACCACAAACAATTGTTGGAAGCATATGTCCTGGGCTTACTTTGATTTCCCATGTTTTCGTCAAGTAATAATAAACCATACAAGAAATAAAAATCTATTCTAAATGCAAGTCTAATATAAATGCATCTATTCTAGCATGAGAACATGATATATGATGTTAGCTATGCAAAAATAAAAATGCAATGCATCCTACCCTAACATGCATATTACATTATGAAAATGCTAAGTGTAATCATAGAGCCAATGCAACTGACATATTATAAGATCAATATCATTCTTTGTATACTTATGATCAATCATGAGATAAATCCAAGATAAAATATAGGAAAAATCTATGGAAGATGACTAGGGTGGAAGGCAGGAAAATATGAGATCCATACAACATAGAAAGGAGTAATGGATGAAGGGAAGGACAACAATTTGCATAATCATATCCTTTCCTATAAATAGAGGATTGATGATTGGATCATCGAGCTCATGAACTCCCTATCAAGATCCTTCTTAATAATTTTGTGCTTCATGCTTGCCTTAAACTCATGATGTGAAGGAAAAGAGGGTGGTTGGCTTAAAGGATCATAACAAATGAGTTTTTATTTCTTTTGATCATATTTAGGAGGGGGGAAAGGCTCATCATCCCCATTGATCATGCAAAAAGGATCCACATATCACTCAAATATATATCCAGGATCATAAGGAATGTAGGGAAATATAGGGCCCCTATTGATGTCATCGTATGTGTCATAGATAGGGTCCCTATCAAAATGATGGCCATCGATCTCCCACTTCCCCTCTCTAATATGCAAGTAATCATTAATGTAAATAGTTGAAGGGTCAATGGGGGAACCTTCTCCAAGGTTTTCAATTGAGGATTTATTAGTAGTTTGATCCTTGAAAAGGACAGATCCACCTACAACTTTGTTCCCTAAAGGGATCCCCTCATTAATATTTGCATCATGTTCCTTTTCAGAATCATCATTAGTACCTTCATTATTGATATCATCATGTTGATCTGGTGAGGGATCGTCTTCCTCTTTTTAATTGTTTGAAGAGTCACTTTGTCTATTTTGATGAATAGCCCATTCCTTCATGAGACATCTTCAAATTGATCAAAGTCGAAAATGCTTCTTGGAGGTAGGATACTATACCAATTCCAATCATCTTGCTTAAGTGTCAATGCAAAGAGTATCATAACAACATCTTCAATGTCTTGCTAATACATAATCACTTCGTTATAGAATTTAAAGGTGATGTTCCATATATAAGCATCTACATGCTTCTTGTCACTAGTACTTCCATCAAACTTAGGCAACCATTCTTAGTACTGGTTAGGAAATTGGTGAAGGGCCTCAAGGTATACATTAAAATTCAATGGTTTGAATGAATTAGATTTATGATAATTAATGGTCCCTTAATCCTTTTCATTCTCTTTTGTTTGAGAAATCTCTTTCTTAATATCATTATCTGAGCTATGGTTGGCATCCTCAACTTCTTGAATTCTTAGTCTTTTGTGTGCCATAAAGTGCTCCACTGATATAGAGAAGAAAGGGGCACTCCTAGGATTGCATGAATTCTTGAGCCAATAATTTTGGATAAGTCTAATTTATATAACAAATAGATGGATGAGAACATCTTCATGGACCACATTGGAATTTGAAGTTTATTTTTTGAATTTAGCCACATGGTCAGATGTTGATGAGGCGTCTCCATTAAACATGGGTAGGAAGCTTATATGATTGAACTCATATTTGTTTAGATATTTGAGAACCCATGTTGGATCCAAAGTTTGGAATCACTCTGTCCAACTCCACATAGCTTTGAGTATTGCATATCAACCATATGAGGATTTTCCATGGTGAATTTAAGTTGCCTTGGAGGATGCTTGCTTCACCCTACAAGCATTGAATTTGATGTCCAATGAAGAACAAGGGATTCATTCTTCCAATGGATCTTCCAAAAGCGGATCTATATTGTTTTCAAAGGAATCATCTCTTCAAATATTATACCAAGGAGGTAGACCTACTTCCTCCCCAAAAATGGTGCCAAAAATGTTTCCAAATAATCTAGCAGGGGTCCTAGAAGGGGGTATCGAAGGGACAACTACTAGACTAAGTGACAAAAATGGGACAAAGACCCACTGTCACCTCAATCAATGTCCCTTGCTCTTTACATAATTTCATAGATGGGAGGAGTCTCAGCATGGAAGAAATCACTTGCAATAATGGGATCAATGATATGATTTGAAGTGATTCCTAAGGCCCATTCAAGGAGAGGCTCAATGCTTCAAGGGAAGCTAAAGGCTCTCTAAGAAAGACCTATGAGGAAGACCTAGACCTAGGGTTAGAGATGTTCAATAATGATGAGTATGCCGAGAGTGAAGATCTCCAATATGATATAGGACCTCTCTAGAGCGTTCCAAGATGATTTGCTTTTTTGAAAGAGGAATTTTCTTTGTCTAGAGAAACCTAGAAAGAAGCCTATGTGAGGCCTAGGGTTTATAAGTAACCATGGGAGGAACTCCTCTAATGTGCTCACTAGGTCAAGATAGGTAGGGAAAATGGTCAAGAATTATTAATTCCTTGAATATCAAGTGTCATTTACCCTCAATAAGACCACCAACCTAAAACATTGAAGATGGGCTTCTAAGGATGCAACTAGGGCTTGAGTTTTCTTGCGAATCAACCGTGGGAATTCCTCCAAAATTAGATAAGAAATAGAGGAGACACTGGCACATATTCTTGTCCAATTGGTTTTATAAAACACCTCCTCTAACGAAATTCGCAAGCATCCCTAATTGGTCGTCTAGGGGAAGAGCCAAAAATTTTGGAGAGAGAAAAATAAAGGTAAGGAGAAGGTGACCACCAATTTTACTTGGATCGGTGACTAATCCTTGGGCTATAGAGTTTATTATGATTCAAAATTTTGTAAAAAAATTATTCAAGAAGGATAAAAAGTGATGCCCTAGCAACCAATCTTTAACATTTACCCACCCAAGATCTATGGATTTTCATGGAAGAAAAACAAGTTTTAATCCACCAGGAACATTAATCTACTTGTTATTCAATGAGGAACATGTGCAATTTTAAAATATAAAAATATTTACAATGATATTCAATAAAATTAGGGTACAAAGATTTAGGTAGTTGCAATAATTCCACACATTAGACATTATTTCATGAAAATTTTCAACAAAAATCACTTACAAAATAATAAGAGATATATCCAATCATAGATCAAGAAGTAGCTCCAAGAAAGAAAGAAATTTCAGCTCCCAACTATATCAAAATGCATCAAGAAATCTCTAATAGACATCAAAGAAGAAGTGTGAAATTCGTACAAGAAACAGAATCTAAGAAGTGATGATGATCATATCTCTTTATGGGAGAGATCTTTATTTTTATGTGTCCAATCTAATTCGAATTAGCCTAAGATTCCCCTAAACATTTTTTTTAATGTGAAAATAAAATGTCCTTGGTGACAAGCCCACGAATTACCCCATAAGGTGAAGAATAAGACATCCAATGTGAAGCCAAAATGACGAAACCATGGTATAGATGGTGTTTGGAGGGCCTCGTTGAGTCCTCAAGGTGCTATAATGAGAGTCCTCAAGGTGCCCTTCCATGTCTCAAGGATGAGACAAACCTCTTATGAGACTCATATCAGCTTCTAAACCCTGTATATATTGTTAAGCCAACCAGGGTCGTTGTTGGTCCAAGTGCATCATCTTGCGTATAATGTGGGGCAATGAACAAGTTGTTGAAGGTGTTGAATCTTCCCATGGCATCAGATAATGCTCTGTCATATGACGGAAACACATGGCTCTCAACACATCCCGTACAAGGGTCAGTGTGATCCTTGGGTGGGCTTGGACCCCAGTTAAGTTGCCCAACTCATGATGAAACCACCTACTAATCATGTATAAGATCCAATGTGTCTCCTTGCCTTTAGGTACAATAATTTATTAGTGCATCTAAGTGAATCAATCTTGTTAGAGAAAGGAATAAATGAGACTTGTTAATGGGTTTCCCTTCTAAATTTGAGGTTTTAAGCACGTAATAGTGTTACCCCCCTAGGTAGGAGTGTTTAATAAACAACCCTATTAGATGTTCCCTACCTCTAAAGGGAAGGCCATGTCCAACGTGCATCCTTCAAGTGGTAGGTGTCATGTGAATAATGATGAGGTGGATTGGGACACACAGGACTCAAGGACAAATTCCATGGGATCAAAGGTGGTAATGATGAGGAATGTCCACATATTTGGGTGTATGAATGTAGGAGGGAGAAATCGAGGTACATGAGTTACCCCAAACTTTCTTTTTCCATCCTTATTCAATTTCATTTTTCCTTTTATTGATTTTTATTTTATTTAAATTGCTCGAGGCTCTAGGGAATGAGAGCATGTAGTGTATGATATAAACAATGATTACCCACTTAAGGTGGGGTAGTTCAATGCCCACTAGTGGTTGGGACATGCATCAGTTCCTTTACGATGTGAGGGGAACTCAAGGGGGCCCTAAGAACTAGGGTGGTGGCCATATCGATAAAGGGTAGAGCTAATGTTTGGATTTTTCCTACACGCTAATATAGTGTCCCAACCATATTTTACATTTTGTGGTATTATTTCATTTTTAATGTGGTCAAGATATGCTTTTAATTTATTTTTTTTCTAGTTGCATCAACCTCTTGGGAAATGTTCCAGGCTTGACCCATACATGTGTACAAGGGGAGGGGGAGTACCATGTTGAAAAATGTGCAACTAGGTTCGGTCTTCATAAGTATGAAATGTATTCTTGTAAATTATAAAACAAAAAGAAATTATTATTGTAGCATGGGTTTGATGCTCAAGTTATTTTATTTTATAAAATCATCCATTGAGTGTTTCTATGGTTTTTCTTAGGTCTAAGAGTCATTGTCATATATTAAATACCCCAATGGGCACATTGTATCTTGTAAAGAAAAAATAATTTTGTCTTTAAAGTGTCGAAATACCCTCCAATATCAAGTTGGCCTAGAAGTTGTCAAGTCGGCCTAAGTGAAGAGCCACGTCTACCCCTTGAAGAGGCTTATATAAAGAGAGGAACTTGTCCTCCAAAGGATCACTCACTCATCACTCATTCTATGCAAAGAATAGGATGAAGAATAGGTCGAATAAGAGGACGAAGAAGAAGTATAAGGATTTTGAAGTGTTTAGGCTACTTCTCTCTCCCACGTGCAAGACGAAGTTAGGGTTTATGTGCAAGGGTCTTCTCTGGTTTAATCTTGGAAGGAAGAGAGGAAAGAAGTCAAGTGAAGGTCACTTAGGGCATCTCTCCGACCCTAAGTCTCAATTAAAAGCAAGCTAAGGGAAGAGGAAGGCTCTAAGAACATGATCAAAGCTTTCTAGTGTGGCAGCAACAGTTGCTAGGGACCAGAATTTTGGATCTACAGTAGGAGGTCGATTTAATGGTTGATCTTGATCCTGGAGGGTATTTGTTTGAGTCACAACGTCTTGGTATTCGTCAATTTAAGGGTCTATAAGAAGAGGAGATTTAAGGCTTTTCCCCTCAAGAGGAGGGGTTTTGGCTCTGGCTTGCAACTTATATATTGTCATTGTTCTTATTGTTTTGGTAGCTTTTTTTATGTATCTCAGATTATAATAATAAGGAACAAAGTTAATAAGGAAAAAGGTAACACAAACAATTATCAGGTTAAATAGAATTAACAAATTCATTACCCTATTGAGCTCTCAACATGGTATCGAAGCTTAGGTTAGTAAAGGGAATCATGAAGATCTCCTCTACAGTGAAGATGTTCATCAAGAAGTGTTACAAGATAGCAAGCCATCTCAAGGAAGGTATCAAGAAATCATGGAGTCCCTTATTTTCTTCAAGGAAGGTATCAACCAAGGAAAATGATGAAGGTCTCTTTGTGGCTCTCTCTAGCACATTCCAAGATGATGACATTTGGGTAATTGATAGTGGTGCATCAAGACACATGACTCGACATTACAAACAATTAAAGACCTTATCAAAAGTAAAATCCACCTATTCATTGGAACTTGGAGATAACAAGAGCTATCTTGTAAAGGGTATATGATCGACATCTATAAAGATGGAGAATGGAAGCAACATCCACCTATTCATTGGAACTTGTAGATAACAAGAGCTATCTTGTAAAGGGTATTGGATCGACATCTATAAAGCTGGAGAATGGAAGCAACATCCACCTCAACAACATTCTATTTGTTCCAGGTTTCCATACTAACTTACTTTCCATTTCAAGCTTAGAAGATAAGGGTGATAGAGTAGATTTCATTGATGAAAGGGTTGTTGTATGGAGTAAGGACTCATGTATAAAAAAAGCTAAAGTCATTGGCATTCGAGAAGGAAGACTCTACAAACTAATATCTCTTGTGACCTAAGCCCTAGTTCACATTGAAATTATCCTGTGTGGACTCTAGCACAGAAGAATTGGTCATCTACATTTCAAGTTCCTTCCAACTTTAAGTTCTATAGTAGATGGAATACCTAAACTGAAGGAAGATCATGAAGGAGTATGTAAGGGATGTGCATTGGGTAAAAATACCGAGAGACCATTTGGAAGTAGTGATTCAAGGTCAAAAGAAATCTTGGATCTCATTCACTCCTATGTATTTCGCCCTATGACTCCTAAATCACTTAGAGGTCATCTATATTATGTCATATCTATAGATGATCATTCAATAAATACCTAGGTTTACTTAATGAAAACCAAGAATGAAGTATTTACAAAATTTCAAGAATTGAAAGCTAAAGTGGAGAACCTTACAGAAAGAAGAATCAAGATATTAAGATCTGACAATAGAGGAGAATATGCATCCAAAGAGATTATAACATTTTGCAAGGATTATGGGATTAAGAGGGAGGTGATTGTCCCATATAATATGGGAAAAATGGAGTTGTGGAATGCAAGAATAGATCCATTGAAAAAAGTGTAAAATAAATGTTACACGATCAGGATCTACCTAAGTTTCTGTGGGGAGAAGCCACCAAGAAAATTATTTACATTCAAAATAGAAGTCCCCATAGGTCCCTAGACAACAAAACTCTCGAGGAAGTGTTCACTGGAAAGGATCCATCTGTAAATCATCTTTGGATCTATGGTGTCCTATATATATCCATATACCAAAGGATAAAAGAAAGAAGCTAGATCCATCATGCATGAAAGGAACATCTGTTGGGTACAACAACTCATTGAAAGCCTATAGGATCTACATAAAGGAAGGAAATCACATAGAAGTCAGTCGAGATGTAATATTTGATGAAAGCATAGCATTCAACAAATCAAAGGAACTTTCCATAAGCTCTAACGATCAAGAATTTTCGGTATTTGAGGATGAAGTTGACAAGGGGGAGGAATAATCACACCATGAAGAAGAAGGTCCTAGTGAGCCTGTTCAACCCGTGATCATCCCCGAAACAAGGAAAATACCTAATTCGTTGGAATCTACACTATTTGATGTAGAGGGTCATGGGGTAGCGAAAGGCTCATTTAGAGAAATCAAGAAACCCAAGATATATTATGGGTATGCTGCATGCATGACAAAACTAATAGAAGCAAAACCATCCACTTTTGAAGAAGTTGTAAATAATCAAGAATGGAAAGATGCCATGAATGAAGAGTATCAATCTATAATGAAGAAGGGAGTCTGGGAGATCGTACCTAGGCCCGAAGAAAAATCTATGGTAACTTCCAAGTGGATTTACAAGATCAAACATGCGGCAGATGGAAGAATATATAAGTATAAGGAAATATTTGTGGCTAGGGGATTATCTCAACTAGAAGTCATCGATTACGAAGAGACATTTGCTCCAATAGGCAAGGTATATAACAATTAGTTCATTAGTCTCTCTGGCAGCATCGATGGGATGGAACATCCACCAAATGCATGTCAACACTGCTTTTCTGAATGGCACAATAGATTAAGAAGTCTATATAGAGAAACCCTTTGGGTTCAAAGTTAAATATAAGAAGGCATATGTTTGCAGATTAAAGAAAGCATTATATGGCCTCAAGCAAGCACCAAGGCCATGTTACGCTGGAATGGATGCATACCTGCAAAGAATATGCTTCACAAAAGGTTTTGTTGATTTGAACCTTTATATCAAGGTTGTAGATGGAGAACCTGTAATCATTCTTTTGTATGTAAATGATCTTCTCTTTACAGGTATAGAAGATCAAATGGAAAAACGTAAGTAGCAACTAGCAACAAAATTTGACATGAAGAATTATGGGTTGATGCATTACTATTTGGGACTAGAAGTCTAGCAAGGACCTAATGAATTTTATTTGAGTCAAGGAAAGTATGTGATCAAGATGTTGAAGAGGTTTGACATGATGGACTACAAACCTATGACAACTCCAATGATCACAAACTTGAAAAGACTAAGGAGTTCTGAATCAAGCCTCATGGATCCTTCCAAGTACAAACAACTTATTGCCTTATTGATGTACTTGGTGAATACTCGACCAAACATATGCTTTTCATTAAATGTTTTCATTCAATTCCAAGTGGAGCTGAAGCATGATCATTGGACAGCAGCAAAACATATTATGAGATATCTATGAGGAACCATCCATTATTGTCTGAAGTATCATAGAAGGAATGATGTCCAACTGATTGGATATACAGATTCTAATTGGGGAGGCAATGAGCAAGATGGAAGGAGCACTACATGAGGATGTTTCAGTTTGGGATCCTCCATGGTCTCATGGATGAGCAGAAAGCAAGACACAGTTTCTTTGAGTAGTGTTGAGGTTGAATATGTTGTAGCCTATGAATTAAGAAGAGAAGCAGCATGGTTGAGGAAGTTGTTATATGACCTATTTGAAGGATCGATGAACCCTACAATGATACTTTGTGATAACACCAGTTGTATACATCTATATGAAGATATAGTGTTTCATGGAAAGACAAAGAATATAAACAACAAGTATCACTATATTCAAGAGCTAGTACAAAATGGTGTTTTGCAACTATATTATATCTCCATTGATGTGCAGGTAGCTGATATATTGATGAAGTCACTTCTGAACAAGAAGATTGTGTACATGAGAGAAAAGCTTGGTTTGGTTCATATATCGTCCCTAATTGAAAGGGAGAGATAGACACTACATTATTGTCTTCACTTAGGAAGAAAGAATGGATGATTTGGTAACCATCTGGCATTCGATACTCTTCGAGAATGTGGTTGGGAATTCAAAACAAGAGTAGTTGTGGACCGATATTCGTTGAGGAATAGTTATCCAAGATATGAATAGTCCAAAGAATGTCATACTCAGTGAACACTCGGGTGGAGTAGGTACCTTGAGAGACAATGATGATCATGTCTATAAATCATGGTCTCGCCAACATTATGCTCTAATCTTGTGGAGAGATAGAGTTGTTACTAAAGGCCTTGCTATATAACAATGTTGGTTAATAAGATGTTAGACAGATGGATTACCAATCAAACTCTTTTTATGAGATCTCTTCAGATTAAGAATGACCATTTACCGCTTACCATTACCTCCCTAGTTAAGAGGAGCGTTGAAAAAGGTGTAACTAGGTTCGGTCTTCATAAGTATAAAATCTATTCTTGTAAATTATAAAATGAAAATAAATTATTAATGGAGCATGGGTTTCATGCTCAAGTTCTTTTATTTTATAGGTCAAGCTCCCATTGAGTGCTTCTAGGGTTTTTTCTAGGTCTAAGAGTCATTGTCATATATTGAATACCTCAATGGGAACATTGTATCTTGTAAAAAAAAAAAATGTCTTTAAAGTGTCAAAATGCCCTCCAATATCAAGTTGGCCTAGAAATTGTCAAGTTGGCCTAAGTGAAGAGCCACGTCTACCTCTTGAAGAGGCCTATATAAAGTGAGGAACTCATCCTCCAAAGGATCACTCATTCTATGCAAACAAGACGATAAGAAGAGTTCAAAGAAGAGGAGGAAGAAGAAGTAGAAGGAAGTCGAAGTGTTTCAACTAGTTCTCTCTCCCACATGCAAGACAAAGTTATGGTTTTTGCACAAGGGTCTTCTCTGGTTCGATCTTGGAAGGAAGAGAGGGAAGAAGTCAAGCAAAGGTCACTTAGGGAATATCCCTGGCCCTAAGTCTCAAGGAAAGGCAAGCAAAGGGAATAGGAAGGCTCTAAGAAGAATATCGAAATTTTCTAGAGTGGTAGCAGCAGTTTCTCGAGAGATTAGAATTTTGGATCTATAGTAGGAGGTTGAAGTTCTTGCAGTAGGAGGCTAAGTTAGTTGTAGATCTTGATTTTGAACAATATTTGTTTGAGTCATAAGTTCTTGGTATTCGACAATTGAAGGATATATAAGAAGAGAAGAGATTTAAAGATTTTCCCCTCAAGAGGAGGGGTTTTGGCCTTGGCTTGCAACCTATATAATGTGTCATTGTTCTTATTGTTTTGGTATTTGTTTGATGTATCTCACAATATAATAAGAAGGAACAAAGCTAATAAGGAAAAAGGTAACACAAATAATTATCAAGTTAAAGAGAATTAACATATTCATTGCCCTATTGAATTCTCAACATTCCAGAGCCTTGTGGACCCAGTGGTCATGTGGCCCTAGAGAGGGGACATGATGAAATAGGGCATGTAATTTATAAAGGGGAGTGAAAATTATGAAACGGGAAAATGGAACCACATTGCCGAAACTGAGGTTTCCCATGTAATTCCCTTCCTAAAGCTATAACCCAATAGGGGAAACCCCATGGGACTAGGGTTAAGGATTAACCCCCCTTTTACATTAAGGGAACAAGGTTATAGTCAAAACCCTTCCTCCTTCCAAGTCACTCAATAATCCATACCCAATGTGCCTAAGGAAAAATAAACATAAGCACCCATTTGCACAATGAAAGACATACCTTCAATATTGGATGGCCCACCTTCAAACATACACTCTCAACATATGGGTGATGGGAAATATGATTGGCTCGGGGAGAGTAGATCAACTAACACAATATAGGTTATACTAGTGGTTATCAAGGGTTGTTGGTTTCAATAGAGGACAAATCAAGGAAAAAACTTCTACTATGTGGGTCATCCACTAGTGGTGGATAACATGTCATAGGAATTGGCACTGGCTCATCGTCATCCTTGAGTCTGTTGAGATTCTGTTAAATGATAGAGTCTCTTATCATGGTAATTACTTGTGACTGATTTATTTTTTTCTTAGCTTTAAATTTTTATTTATGTCATTCACAAGGGCTTCACTCAATGAACCTATGACATATCACGTGCATTCACGGCATACTAAACAATACCCCTAATTTCACTACATATTGGAAAATACCTCTAAAAATCAGATAATTAACCCCCTACCAATACAAACCCAATACACCTTCCCAATTTTAAAAACCCCTACTTTTCACTAGATATTGTAGGTATCCGTTTTTCTATTAACATATTTTATACCCCTTTATAATTTTTCCTTAACTTTGAGCTCCATTTTTTTTACTTGCCAATATAAAAATATTTTTCCCCTATTATATAGTCATTATATTATGTCATTTTTTCTCAATATAGATCCCCCAATATGAACGCATGTGCTATGCTGTTTCTGCCTCGGTGAAGTCCCCGTAATGTCATCAAGAAATTACACAATAGCAAAACATATAGAACATAATGCAAAGACAAGAGACACCAAAAATTAGGCTCCAATATAGGACAAAACCCCACAAGGGGGAAAAGGCAAGAAATATTCTTCTTATAGAATCAGATCGAAATGAGATATCCAAGACCCAAGACTAATACCAAGACTACGACACAGACCTAAATCAACCCTCCTCCAATAAAGTCATAGTCAATGTTATCACTCAGGTTGTTCCCTTTGACTCCTAAGGGAATACGACCGAGGTAACCACTAACCAAGCTTTTAGCTGCAGGTCCTAGCCTACCTGCAACCAGAGAGGGCTCTCTCTTTGGGATTTAGCTTTGTTTAAGGGATGATTTTAGGCTAGCTATGATGAACAGGGTTTGAGTTTTAAGATTGTTGGATGGTGATCTCAAACAAAACTGGGATGCAAGTGTATAACTGTTTTTCCATTGGGCAATGGAGCCACTGAGAGTGTAATTATTGAAAGGGATTCTGGTGCAAAGGTAGTACCACAGAGCAGGATAGGCAGGCTAGAAACAATTTTCAAATCTGGAAATGATGGAATGAAGTCAGGGAATGAAAGGCAATCAAGAATCTTTCATTACGCTGGTAGAGGGAAAAATGGATGAATATTGTCTAGGAGTAATTAAGAATTCCTAAACAGTATTCAAAATGAGAGAACTAGTGCAAACATGAGCAGTTAAGAATTCATATTTATGACTAATCCTGAAGAAAACATAATAAATAACAGAGATTGAACATAAGGTGCATTCAAACAAATCTTATGCTATTCTTTTTCTCTGTTACCAAGATCATGAAACATAGATGAGAGTTACAAAATAGAAAACATAAGACACAGTTTAGTATAACTTATTATTCCTTAGCATGACACGGGAGTTCTGTGGCAAGTCCCAGAACATCCAATCCACCTTCAGATCATTCAGACACAGTGAACTTCAACAGCCATTTGTATTAACACAGTCTCATATGTTACAGCGCAATTCTCAAAGAAGAAATCATCAACTGACCCACCAACCAACAACCCTTATTACATTGTTCAGGGCTGTATTTATAGGCATAATATCTATAAAAAAAATCTGATAGAATATCTGAGGAAATAACTGCAATTAACCTAATTCCTCTTACAAGTAATGTAAAAATATATATCTAATGCTGCGTTGGGGGCAGCTGCTTCAAAAAATGAGGCTACGTGTTCTTTGTTGTTATGAGCTAGCCATTTATCATAACTGCGCATTGGTCTCTGCTCCGCTGCTCTTGAGTGGCTTTGATGTGCATTAACTGTGATCTGAGAGCCTTAAGTGGTTTCACTGCTTTCTTTGACTTTGATGGAGGCTTTTAATGTTCAGCTGCTTTGATATTGTCGATCTGATACTCTTTGCCGCTTCACTGATACTTTTTAATTGAATCTGGGCTTTATCCTTCCTCTGATACTCTTTAAACTGCTAAATCACCCTTTTTATCTCTTTTCGACAAAAATAGTTGCTGCAAACCATGTGCTAGACTGAGGCTTTCCATTTTGACCCTTTTTTCTTTGCGGTGCGCGATTAGCGCTAATCGCGCATCAAAAACTACCTCAGATTTTCATTTCGAGCTTCCTAAGCAGCGATTTCGCCTTTGCGCGTTTTTTTGGCGATGACGTCAGCGGTGGGACCCAGTATGGCGGATGACGTCAGCAGTGGTACGGTGGATGACATCAGCAAGGTGACGTGGCAGAGTGACATGGATGATGACGTCAGCAGGTGACATGGTGCAAGTACAGCACAGTGGCGGCATCATCATGCGGTGACATAAGCAAGCGGAGAGGGCAGGAAGTGGTTTGCGTCAGACCGCTTTTGGTACGGGAGTGGTATGTGTTAGGGGCAGCCCGATGCAATAGGCGGCCGACAGCTGTCCTAGTGTATGACGGTGAAACCGTCGACCATCGGGTACTATCGTACTGCTATGAAGGGGCGCCCGATATTCATTAGGGTTGTCGGATCTGGGAGGGCCGATCCTATGGTGGACGGGAGGACAAAATGATCGGGGTTTAGTGGAAAAGCGCACTCGATAATGGTTAATTATTTGCGGCTTCGGGTGGGTTAGAACCTTAGGTTTCGGGTTAAATTTTTTTATGGCGCGGGACTATGGTTTTTCATTAATCGGACATTAATAAATTTCAAATGCAATGCGTGCGCGGGGTATGGTATGGTGTTATGTGTGGGGGGAGGTTAATATGGTTATTTATTTAACTAGAAGTTAAATAAATCCCAAGGGTAACGACACGGAGGGGCTAACAATGGCTCCCAAATCGACCTAAGGTTTCCCGACATATATTTATTTGGCTATAGTTGCCATGGGGAGGGATATTTAGTGTTTTTTTGGGGTTTTTATATAGTTTCTTGTAGAATAGGGGGAGGGGAAATGATTTAGGGAGCTAGATAATAGGGTTAGATGTTAATATGAGGTCTTTGGAATGCAAAGGAGGAGATGCATATTAAGTTATGGAAACTTAAGCATAGGGAAATGAATGGATTGTGTAAAGATTAATTTTTACACAAGAAATGTGGCTTCTGTTTACTAAGTCAACTCAGATGTCAACTTGGTTTTTAACAAGGATGGAGTGAAAACAGGACTGGTTGGGCAGATCCCAAGGTCCTAGAGGGGATGTTAGTGAGTGATTTGGGAAATAAGCAGAAGGGAGAGTTAGAGATCACTTGATCTCATCAAAATGAAAAAATGCCTCAAAACTGTTATCTCGATAAATATAACACTTGAAAACATGAAATGGATCACATAGCTTGATTTCTGCAACCACCAAACTACTTACCCAGCCTACTTTACCTAGCATTTTTTCTTCTTTTGGTTTGGGTGCACTTGAACTAGCAAACCCAGATTTTCAACTTTTTTCTTTTTTACTGGCCTCCTATCTACATCTATACTTATTTCATCCAGGGGCTCAGATTAGGTTGTTGAACACCCTTGCTTCTCTACCTATCTAAGAATCTGCCAAGATTAAGCTGTTTGGACAGATAATGATTTTCTATATTCTACAACAAGAAATTGAAACCTAGGGAGACCAAGATTAAGCTGTTTGGACCTCCTTTAACTGAAAATTCTTCAAAAATGGAATAACTCATCAAAATTGGGATACAGAAGAGGAAGTTAGACTAGCACTCTCATGGACACTTCTTTGGCCTCAATAGCAAATATGGAACATTGCAGCATGCAAAGTATGACATATTTGGTATGTAGAAATGTCGATCATGAAAGATGAATACCTACTATGAGCAGGAGGCTAACAGTCAACAAAAAGTCAACGTTGGCCAAATCTCTGAAATTTGATCAACTCCTAAAATTTGGGTCCCCTATAATTTCATACCTAATTTTCGCCTTGCAATACCTCAAAAAAATTGCACGTGTGATAAGAAGTAGGGCATAAAACTCTTCTTTCTCTCCTTTGACTTCAGTCATCTTCTTCTTGTTGTTTGGCACAGAAATCGACATGATGATGAATGAGTGAATGATATCTAATGTGGTCAAGATGACTTCAATATATACATGTCTAGGAGGGTCGAATAGCTACCCCTATGGCCGACTTGTCCAAAGAAGGCCGACTTCGTCTTGTAGTTGACAATTTGACTCTTTAACTCAAAACAAAAATATTTTTCCTTTTCTTACAAGAATTCCAAATGGTACTTTGACTCAATTACATTTGCTTGACTCATAATGATTTTTCTTTTTGACTCAATTGACCCTATAAGCATGAAGAACATTATTTGACTAGAAATAAAATAATAATAATAAATATATCAATGATGAAAATTACAATTGATTAAATTATGAAGACCGACACTAGCTACCTTTTCAACACTCCCTCTTAACTAGGGAGGTATTCATAATGACACAAAAAGATACTCTAATGTTGAAATATTCTCATAAGAAGGGTTCATATTGGCAAGAATATTCATAACCAGCATTGTCAAAAATAGCAAGGCCTTGACTAACAAGCTCTCTCTTGACTATATCAAAGCATAATGTTGGGAGGCATGAATTTGGACACCACCACCTCTCTAGGCACATACCCCGTCTAAATGTTCACTAGATATGTCCTCACAGGACTATTCTTATCTTGGATGCAAATACTCAATTAATATTGGTTCCAAATGCGTATCCAATCCACCATGCTCCTTACTAGTTCCTTCACTAGCCTTATACATGGAGAACATGGTGTCCACCCTTGCTCCCTCTCAAACAAGGAGGACATCCTCAATCCCTCTCAAACAGGGAAAAATAAGCACAAGCCTAAGCTTGTCTCAAAAATACTCATCAATGCATCAATTACCTATTCTTCCATGGAGATTTGTTGTAGTTTTTTTACTCCTATCTGTTGAAGAATCATTAAGGGAATTTTGAGGTCTAAAATGGGTCTCTTAAGAAAAATATACAACCAAAATAAACTTTATAAGGACCAATAGGATTGAAGATGATGATGCCAACCATGGGGGATGGATGATTCACAATTTTTGGAGTAAAAACTTAAAAAGATTAAAAAATAATAAAAGAATAAAACTACTTTTTCAACTCGTATTGTCAACTTATCTCCCTAATGTTTTACATAAATTTCAAGCGGGAGTACTCATTGGATACAAAATTTAATTCCTCATTCAAAGAATATCCATGTTGCATACTTTCGATCGACCCTTGTACACGAAAAATGAGAAATACACGAGAAAACGTTATTGCAATCAAATTTTTCATGTATTTCTCATTTTTCGTGTAACAGGCTCCATCGAAAGTATGCAACATGGGTACTCCTTAGATGATGAATCAAAATTATGCATCCAACAAGTGTTCCTGCTCGAAATTTGAGTAAATCCATAGGAAGATAAGTTGAAAATATGAGTTGAAAAAAGTAGTTTTTTCTTTTTTCCCTCTAAAATTTGATGATGTAATCTAATCTTATTTTATTATTTCCATTATTATTTTATAATTACCTTAGAGGCCCATTTTAGACCTCAAAATTCCACTAATGGTAACTAGTGTCAATTTCCATAATGATATTTGAAATGTATTTGTCAAAAGAAATAAAAATAAATTATATTATTAAATAAATTGGCTTATTAAAGCATGAGTTTCATGCTTGGGTCGATTGTTTTTAGGTCAAAGTCTCCATTGAATACTTCTAGGGTTTATGTTAAGTGTCATTGTCTATGTCACAATGTAAAGAACCCTTCTTGGGAACTATTTGTCATAAAATAAAATTATTTTAATGTAAATTAAGTCAATTAGGCCTCTTCCACCAAGTCGAACTCAAGGAAGGAAATTCAGTCTGATTAGAAGAATTTGATCGCCTAAGATGACTATATATAAGTAGTGACTCGACTCATTTGGAGGACATCTCACATAAGTTCGAATTGCAGTAGATGGAAGCAGAGAAAATACAAAGTTCGAGAAGGAAGCTGCAATCTATGTTTTTCAGTCTCTCTCTCTCTCATGTGCAATAAAATTCTGAAGCTACATCAAGGTCAAAGCACCGAATTTGTTCCATCAAGGTCGAAGTTTTGACACTGTTACATCAAGGTCGAAGATGTGAAGTTGCTGCATCAATGTCGAAGCTGTGAATTTGTAGCATCAAGGTTGAAGCCATGAATTTTCATCGAGGTCAAAGTTGTGAAGCTATTAGGATGAAGTTATTGAATTGCTAGATCAAAACGGCAGTCGTGAAGCTAGGTTGAAGTATTGTTGTTGGGAAGCCAAAATTTCAGGAGTGTTGCTGGGTTGAAGCTGTTGGATAAGAAGAGACTACTAAATCATCTTGGAACGTTGATTTGGTGGACGAGGAAGGTTTGCTGTGTCTTGGTCTATCTCATTTGAATCACTGAAAGAAGAGTTCTTGACTGGGTGTTCCCCATATAGGGTTTTTTCCCCAGTTGTGTGCCTACATCTGATGTCCTTGATCTTCGTGTTTTGGTTTCGGTAATTGCTTCATGAACTAAGATAAAAGAAGAACATAAGAAAGATAATAATAACTCAAAGAAATCACAATTAAATATCAACAGATAAAATCTTTATGCCTTTCTGATTTTCCAACATGGTATCAAAGCTAAGGTGAAGAAGAAGAAAAAGGAAAGTTGCAAATCTATTGAATGGAAAAAGGAGATTAAAGGAAGATCATTAAAGGGGTCACATAAGGGGATAACCCTACTATCTACAAGAACTATGTCTAACTTAATGAAGGGAGAAAACAAACTAGAAGGAGCCTCCAACTACAGGGCATGGAAAAAGAGGATAGATCTCATCTTCGAGAAGAATAAAGTTTTGTATTTATTACGAGGAAAAGTCAAGAAACCTACAAATGAATTAAGTGAATCAGCCAAATCAAAGTTCATAGAAACTGAAATATTGTTCATGAACCTAATAGTGGATGGAGTAAAATACAACCTCATTCCATATACACCCAAAATAGATTCCACTCAAGAAAGCTATGAGGCTCTATCCAAAACATTAACAATCAAGAACATTGATCAAATTTCAAGCCTCAAGAATGAATTAAGAGTTATTAAGATGAGGAAGGACAATATTGTGGCATCCTTCTTTATGAGGATAACTAGAATCAGAGATGAACTTCAAGCAATAGATGAAATTGTACCAAAAAAAGATCTCGTGATTAATACCCTTCTAAACTACCAACATCATGTAGTTCCTTTGCATCAGGTATCAACAGTTGGAAGGATACTCCAGCATTCGAACAAATTTGGAATGCATGTAGTCAAGAAGAAGCCAGAATATTGTTAGTAAGAAACAAGGAGGAGGATGAAGAGGAGAACATCTCAAATGCCTATTCCACTCATCACAAGAAAAATGGAACCTTCAAGAAGTTCGAAGGACCAAAGAAGAAAGTAGACCTATCAAATAGAATGTTACAATTGTCACAGGATGGGTCACTACAAAAGTCATTGTCAAATATTCCAAGGAATAATAAGGGAGATAGGGATCAAGCAAATATTTTTATGAAACTCCGCTAAATAAGAACAATATGGAAGAATCCAAATCCAAAGACTTATTTTCTAGTGACTCTTAGGGACTATCCCTTACATATCCTTCTATTCTAAGTTTTGAATTGTTTTCCTTTATGTTTTGATTTCTAGAACTTGTAGGTCTAACATGTCTTGTTAGAACACGTTTTATTCCTAGTTATAGGTATCCCTCAAGATTGGATTAAGAGGGAGCCTCCACCAATTTACTAAAAAATAAGTATTATGTTCTTTGTTTCATCTTTTCATCTTTGGTTTCCTTCTCACATCAATACGTTTTTGAATTATATGCTAATAACCTTTTATATTTTCCATGTTAGGAAAGCTTGTTGAATACTCGAGGGTTATGGAGGAGACTTAAAAGGATAGACTTGAAGCATGGAAGAAGTTATGCCCTTCCATAATTGATGTCATACAAGATTTTTTAAGGAATAAATTGAGGCATGTCTTAAACTAGAAGCTTTTTTATAAAGTTCCCTTCATGCAAAAGGTACGGTCACTTTTTCTTTTAAAATTTGCTTTGCATTACCAATATTGTTATGTCTAGGGTTTTGAATCACAAAGATTCTATTTAGGGTGATTAATCATTGAATCTACCCTCATTATATTATCATTCTTGTGGAACCCTAAAAAGGCTCACCGTAAAACCCTAACCCAAGGGTATGTCAATGCTAATATGGAAACCCTAGTCTACCTAGGGTTGTTGATGAAATCTAGAATGCCTATTCTTTTGATGTTTTGGTATTGTTATGATAAAACTCCTATTCCTTTTAAGGTTTTCTATCCAAACCTATGTATTGAATCCCTAGATCTTTAGGGTTTGATGAATAAGGGTTTATGATAAAAAAAACCCTTATAATATAGATATTAAGATCATATGAATGAATCCCTAGATGTATGTTCCTTTGTCTGATCGAAACCTTAGATTTGTCAAAAATTTTGCATGTCTAACTTTAATGCATTGATATTTGTGTCTTGGGTTTACTTAGTAGATGTTGTTGTATGCTTATGAATGATTATGAAATCCTAGATATGTATATATTTAAGCCTAATTATTTATGCTCATAAATTGTGAATTCTAGGGTTTGTAACAAATCCCTAGTATAAGTTTGATATTCTAGGATATGATGGTATTGTTTCTGATATAATGATTAAATCTAGATTTTGCAACAAACCATAGGAGATTCTAAAATGTATAATAGAATTGTTATGTAATTGAATTTTTGGTATCTAAGGATTTGGGTCTCTAATATGGAATATAAGGTTTGCAATGGATCATAATAAAATATATCATATATCTCTAAAAAAAATATTGAAGCCCTATATAGAATGAGACTGATTTGTTGATTAAGTCGCTTTATGTTGTAGTCTAAGGTTTGTAACAAAACCCTAGCAAGAAGTTGAAGTTTAGATGCGTCTCTTGATGATTATCAGCATAACTAGGTTTAGGTATTTGATGTCTGAAGTCTAATGCTTCCATTATTGTATTGACATGATTCTAATATAGTTAAATTCATGCTTTTGAATTTGGTTGTAATTATTGTTTAAGTTGTGCAAGTATATCATTTTCAAGATGTTGGAGATATTCGTAAGTAAATTGACTTGATAATATTGGTAAACATGATGAAGAATGAAGACGATGGAGATGACCTTGATGTTGTAAAAAGGAATGAAGCCATGTTAGGTTCTTTAATGTTGATCTCCCAAAATTAGGGCATATTATGATAGTCATGATGGATAACTTCAAGAAGAAATTGGAGAATGAATGAAAGCACTACAATGTATTAAGGATGTCTTGGTATTATTGAAGAAATGAAAATAAAAGCTTATGTCTAGTTGCATATGAATAACTTGATATCAGTGGCATCAAGATGATTAAAGACCCCAAAGGTTTTTGTTTACTTGTATGGATATTTGAAAGTTTATTACTAATTGGGGTTTGTGATTGTCTCTCCATAAACAGGTTGAACACTATGAAATCATGCTTGGAAAAATGGATATATCTAGTTTGATAGGGAGAGTTGAAGCATCTAATGGCCGGTTGTTAAATTGGCAACTAGGGCCAAACTTCATGTGGGTCACCTTATTCATGGCTAGTAATATTTTTATTAGATTCCTCTCGTCGAAAGGTGTAGGATTGATCTAAAGATCATCCAATTCTGATAAGTATTCATGGAGATATGAATTTATTTTGATTATGGAATTATTATCAAGCTGACCTACAACTCATGTAGGCTTAGAAGCTCAATAGTCACATCTATTTAAACACCAACGTTGTGTATAAATACAGGAGGAATTTTCCTCATTTAGACTCACTCATCTCATCACATCTCTCTCTTTACTGCGCAGAAAATAGTCTCTTCTCTACTGCGCAGAAAAGGGTCTCACCCTCACATGTGAAGCCGAAAGTTGTTGAAACTGAAGCTGCAACTGTAGAAGTAAAGTTTGACCTGCATGGACCAGAAGATCTCCTCATCTGAAATATGAAGTAGGTTCATCTAAACCTCCTCTAAAAGCCACAAATTTTGGTGGTGGAATCAAGTCAATCCGACAGACGGTTTGCAACATATCGACTGCCCTAGTTTGAAGGAAGCTACTGAAACTGAAGCTGCAACTGCAAAAGCAAAATTTGACCTACGCGGACCACAAAATCTCTTCATCCAAACTGCATTGTAGGTTCATCTAAACCTCCTCTAGAAGTCGCAACTTTTGGTGGTGGAATCAAGCCGATTCGATGGTCGGTTTGTGAGATATCGACTACCCTAGTTTTGATGATGAAGCCACTAACACTGATGCTGTTGATCTACGGTTTGCTACCACTGATACAAATCAGATTTATTGTACTATTTCTCTCTGTTGAAGTATTGAAGATAAAATAAGATTTGATCAAAGGGTTTCCCCACACATTATGGGGTTTGTCCCTGGCTAGGCACCACATCTTGTGTCTCTTGTCTTGGCTTGTTTTCTGTCGATCGTTTAATGTTCTATCTGCACTTTACTTTATGTACATGTGATTGCTAATATGTGGAATATAATAAGAAAAAGAAGTAAATTGTTATAAGCATAGAACATACCATAACTTAACATGGTATCGGAGCTGAAATGAAGACAAAGCCCGAGCAAGAGCAAGAGAAATCACCGAAGAGAAGATTGGCAAGGCTATCCTGAAAGAACAATGGGGTCCTCATCACTCTTTCCTACTGAGGACAAGCTCCGTGAGAACGCTGACTATCATGGATGGAAGATGTCTATCGATCTAACCCTAGAAGATCTAGGAGTGCTAGACCATGTAAGAGGCAATATTGTTGAACCTCCATCAAATGCACCTGCTGCTGCCTGGAACAAATGGAAAAACAGAGAAGTCAAAACAAAGAAAATCATCCGGGACTCTATCGACAAGCATTTGGTGGCCTACATCTCTGAACTGGACACCTCCAAGGAATCTACGATAGACTGGTGAGTTTATTTAAAGTTAATGATGCAAATCAAGTTTTGTTTCTTAGAAATAAGCTTAGGGAAATCAAGAAGGGTAAAGATGAGAATATGCAAGCATACTTCTTAAGAATCACTGAGATCAAGAATGATCTCCTGTCTATTGGGGAGACTATTACTAATAGGGAAATGGCACTCACGACTCTTGGAAGATTACCATCTGAATGCTACGTGTTCAGGACTACTCTTCTAAACAATCATGTAATTCTTGGTTTCAAGGAATTAATGGCTAGATGCATTCTAGAAGAAACAAGGGTAGAAGAGCAAGAAATGCCCTTGCCTAAAGGTCCTCCTGCTGCCTTTTCTTCTCATGCTAAGAAAAGAAATAATTCTGAGTCTAAATCGAAAAGAAAGGTTGGATCTAAGGGTGGAAGAAAAGGACGATGTTACATTTGCATTAAAGCAAGTCACTATGCAAAGGAATGCCCTGCTAGAAAGGACTCTCGCCGTGACAATGATCAAAATCCCTCTCATGGTAATCGAAGGGATGGAAAATTCAATAACAGAGGTAAAAGGAATGTTGGAAATCAAGGAAGAGGACAACCATTCAAGAAGGCTAGAAATTCCAGGATGTACTAAATGCACCTAGCCTCCGAAAGAATCTGGTGTCCATCTCGACAGTGGAAGACAAAGGCTACAAGGTAACCTTCAGCGATGGCAAGGTACGTGTATCGAAAAATAATGTTAAAGATGCCTTTACTCTTGGGTTTCGTGTTGATTCATTATATCAAGTCGATGAAAGTCAGGTAGGTGTCATGTCTTATGACACATCTCTTCAGTCTGAACTTTGGCATTGGAGGTTTTCCCACCTTCATTACAAAGATCTACCCGATGTAAGCCATATGGTAACAGGGATGCCCGAATTCCGAGTAGAAAAGGAAGGTGTATGTTCAGGATGTGTCGAAGGAAAGCTCGAAAGGGTCCCATTCCCCTCACGCCTAAGCAAGACTGCCAATATATTACAATTGGTTCACTTAGGCATACTTGAGGTTGGCATTAAGAGGGAGACTACTACACCACATACTCCAGAGCAGAATGGTGTGGCATCGTATGATTGTGGACGCTGTCTCTATGGGTAGATGATGTAACAATGCCTGATGTGGAAGAACTGATGGATCCTATTTATCCACCTGAGCCTTCCAATTCTAGGAAGAGGCCTTCATGGCTTAGGAGGATACTTGATGATGCTGAAAGACATGTTGCACCCTGAGAAACCTTCCGTGAAAGTAAGAAACCCAACAGGTATCAAGGATATCAGACTAGTATGAGCACAATCATACAAAATGAGCATTCATCATTCTCAGATGTCGTCAAGCATCAAGTATGGAAGGATGCTATGACCATTATGGAGAATGATGTCTGGGAAGTAGTTCCCATACCTTAGGACAAGACAATTGTTACTTCAAAATGGCTTTACAAGATAAAGCTACAGCAGATGGAAGTACGGAATTATATAAGTCTCGTTTTGTTACCCATGGTTTCTCCCAAAAGGAAGGTATAGACTATGATGTGATATTTGCACTTGTTGTCGGATATACGACCATCCGCTTGATCATAGCCCTTGTGGCTTCACAAGGATGGAACCTACATCAGATGGATGTCAAGGCTACGTTCTTGCACGGTTCGATCAAAGAAGAGGTCTATGTGGAGAAACTCGAAGGATTTGAGATTTATGATTGAATATCTCATGTATGCAGGTTGAAGAAGGCTCTCTATGGGCTGATGCAAGCACCCCGAGCATGGTATGAGAGGATCGATAGCTACTTGATGAAGTTGGGATTCACTAGGAGTGAAGCCGATCCTAACCTTTACTTTAAGGTTGAAGATGACATGCCTCTCGTACTAGTGTTGTATGTGGATAACCTCTTTCTAACAGGTGCATACCCTCTCATTCACAAATGTAAGAGGGAGTTGGCTTCTGAATTTGAAATGAAGAACCAAGGACTTGAAGTGTGGCAGAAGCCAAAGGAAATTTTCCTATCTCAAGGAAAATATGTGGTGAAGATTCTTAAAACATTTGGTATGGTGAACTGCAAGCCTATGACTACCTCGAGGATCTTAACTTTCATAAGTTATATGGTAGTGATGTCGGACCAGATTTGGGAAATGCCTCTGAGTTTCAAAAACTCATTCACGTTGATGTTCTTGGTGAACTTGTGTCTGAACATATGTTTTGCAATTAGCATTATGAGCTCATATTTGGTTGAACCTCACTAGATTGGTGCCAAGAATATTTTAAGATGTCTTCAGGACACAATCTCTCATGGATTGAGATACACTGCTGGAAATATGAAACTACATGATTATTCGAACGCTGATTAGGCAGGTAGTGTGGAGCATCACTTGAGAACTTTTTAGTGTTGTTTCTCTTTGGATTCTGCTACGATATAATGGATGAGCAGGAAACAAAAGTCGGTTGCCATAAGCAACGCCGAGACCAGATAAATATCTATGAGTATGATCTCGTATGAAGCTGCTTGGTTGGGGAAGCTCTTCAGTGAGCTGTTTGAACACATACCACTGTGATTCTATATAACAACCAGAGGTGGGATTCGATTATTGAGGAATCCCATATTCGTCGATTGCTCCAGCAGATAGACATCATCTGGGATATGGTAAGTTGATGAGCAAGGAGGCTCCATTGCATTAAGATGATGTACAGGTTGATACAACTTGTCAAAGCCCCGAGGAAAGATCTAATATGTGATTTTCCCAAACAACTTGAAGTAGCCAAGAAACCCTTGTACAAGGGTCCTGCATGTTGCATACATTGAGCTCTGGGAGCTCTAAGGGCTTGCGGTTCTTACTAGAGCAACATACGACCACAGGGTAACTCACCCTCCCCTAGTGGTGCGCACTGGAACAAGATGACTCGCTTTCTTGTGGGACAAGATGATTCGCTCTCCTATGTAGCAGGATGATTAGTTCTCCTGTCAGGCCTGGATTGATGTGTTCTCCATGGCGACTGTAGCAAGATTGATGCGTTCTCCAATGAGGCCTGGATTGATGTGTTCTCCATGGCGATTGTAGCAGGATTGATGTGTTCTCCTGTGAGGCCTGGATTGATGTTTTCTCCATGGCGATTTTAGCAGGATTGACGTGTTCCCCTGTGAGGCCTGGATTGATGTGTTCTCCACAGCGGCCTGAATTGATGTGTTCTTCATGGCGATTGTAGCAAGATTGATGTGTTCTCCTGTGAGGACAGGATTGATTAAGTTCTCCTGTCGAGACATCCTACCCATGCAGTCTGGGACTCATGGGAAGTACCTCTCATATGATCAATGAGCAGGGAAATGAAGTTAGGGACCATAGTAGTATCAACGGACACATCGTTGTATCTACCGTACTCCCTACGTTAGGATGACCTCCATTGATCTGGGATCAATGATACTGGTTCGGGACCAATGGGAGTGGTACATTCTATGACACTGACTTTGGGTCGATTGAGACTGGTCTAGGACCAGTGGTATGCACTTTGAGATTGACTTTGAGTCAGTGAAGGATGATATTGGTTTAGGACCAGTGGAGTTGTACTCACTATGACGCTGACTTCGAGTTGATTGAGACTGGTCTAGGACCAGTGGTACATACTCTAAGACTGACTTTAAGCCAGTATGACACATCCTCGATCATTTCTTCTTCTTCATAATTCAAGCAAACAATGCAAGAGAAAAGCATAACAAAGCATAACAATACAAATCAGTACAGGGCGGAACAAGACAAAGCAAAACAAGCAGAACAAAGCAGAGCAGGGCAAGGTTCAGGTTGTATAGGGCAATGCATTTGATGGATGAAGAGTAGTGATTAACAGACAGATTGAAAGACGAAGTTCTCCCTAGTTGAGAGGGAGTGTTAAATTAGCAACTAGGGCCAAACTTCATGTGGGTCACCTTATTCATGGCTAGTAATATTTTATTAGATTCCTCTCATCGAGAGGTGTAGGATTGATCTAAAGATCATCCGATTCCAATAACTATTCATGGAGATATGAATTTATTTTGATTATGGAATTATTATCAAGTCAGCCTACAACTCATGTAGGCTCAGAAGCCCAACAGTCGCATCTATTCAAACACCAACATTGTGTATAAATATAGGAGGAATTTTCCTCATTTGGACTCACTCATCTCATCACATATCTCTCTCTCTACTGCACAAAAAAAAAGTCTATTCTCTACTGCGCAGAAAAGGGTCTCTCCCTCACACACGTGAAGCCGGAAGCTACTACAACTACAGAAGTAAAGTTTGACCTGCATGGACCAGAAGATCTCCTCATTTGAACTACGTTGTAGGTTCATTTGAACCTCCTCTAAAAGTCGCAACTTTTGGTGGTGGAATCAAGTCAATCCGATGGACGGTTTGCAAGATATCGGTTGCCCTAGTTTGAAGGAAGCTCCTGAAACTGAAGCTGCAACTACAGAAGTGAAGTTTGACCCGCGTGGACCAGAAGATCTCCTCATCTTAACTGCGTTGTAGGTTCATCTGAACCTCCTCTGGAAGCCGCAACTTTTGGTGGTGGAATCAAACCGATCCGACAGTCGATTTGTGGGATATTGACTGCCCTAGTTTTGATGATGAAGCCACTAATGCTAATGTTGCTGATCTAGGGTTTGCTACTGCTGATATAAATCAAATTTATGGTACTATTTCTCTCTGCTGAATTATTGAAGATAAAAGAAGATTTGATCAAAGGGTTTCCCCACATATTGTGGGGCTTGTCCCCGACTACCACATCTTGTGTCTCTTGTCTTGGCTTGTTTTATGTCGATCGTTTAATGTTCTATCTACACTTTACTTTATGTACATGTGATTGCTAATACGTGGAATATAATAAGAAAAAGAAGTAAATTATTATAAGCATAGAACATACCATAACTTTAACATGGATGATTTGGAGGACATTTGTTATGTGTATTTTATGTCTAGATCCTGAAAAGGGAGGGTGGCATTGGTCTTGGAGTTCTGGGATGATGGTTAGTTAGTAAGCTTGATGGTACCTAGACTAGTTGAAAGCTTTAGTCCACCTTAGTCCCACCAGGATAGATTACCTTGGTCATGAATCTCATCTGTATCACTAAGTGTGTTGAACCCTTCGTAGTTCATTTTGGATTTCTTCCATGTACCTCTATAAATATAGGAAATTATGAATACCTCCCTAGTTAATAGGGAGTGTTGAAGAATGTAACTAGTGTCAATTTTCATAATTATATTTGAAATGTATTTTTCAAAAGAAAGAAAAAGAAATTTTATTATTAAATAAATTGACTTATTAAAGAATGGGTTTCATGCTTGGGTCAATTGTTTTTAGGTCAAAGTCTTCATTGAAGACTTCTAGGGTTTATGTTAAGTGTCCTTGTTCATGCCACAATGTAAAGAACCTTTCTTGGGAATTGTTTTTCAAGAAAGAAAATTACTTTAATGTAAATTAGGTCAATTAGGCCTCCTCCAAAAAGTTGGCCTCAAGGAAGGACAAGTCGACCTCGTTAGAATAAATTCGATCACTAAAATGACTATATAAAGTAGCAACTCGACTCATTTTGAGGACATCTCACACAAGTTCGAATTGTATTAGCTAGGAAGTAGAAAAAATGTGAAGTCCAAGAAGGACGTTGGAATAGATATTTTTGGTTCTCTCTCTCTCTCTCTCTCTCTTGTGCAACAAAATTTTGACGCTGCAACAAGGTCGAAGGTGTGAAGCTGCTGCGTCAAGGTCGGAATTGCGAAGTTGTTGCAACAAGGTCAAAATTGTGTAGCTGCTACATCAAGGTCGAACTTGTGAAGCCGTTGCAACAAGGTCAAATTTGTGAAGCTGCACCAAGGTCAAACTTGTGAAGCAGCTAGGTTGAAGCTATTGAAATTTCTCGATTGAAACTGCAGCCTTGAAGCTGGGTCGAAGCATTGTTATTGGGAAGCCGAAATTTCTGGATTATTGTTGGGTTGAATTCGTTTGAAAATAACAGGCTACTAACTCATCGTAGAAGGTTGACTGGGTGAAGGAGGAATGTTTGTTGGTCTAGGGCCTTGGTCTATCTCATTTGAATTACTGAATGAAGAGTTCTTGACTGGGTTTTCCCCTATATAAGGGTTTTTCCCTGGCTGCGCACCTACATCCGATGTCCTTTCTCTTCATGTTTTGGTTTTGGTAATTTCTTGATTAACAAACCTCATTGAGTACAATGACCTGTTGTGGTGGCGGCTAGAGGGGCAGATTCCCCTTTCTCGTGAGTCTGCTCTTGCTAAAATCATAGGAACTTAGTATACCCGACTTGCAGGTGATTGGTTATGCTCTTGGTGTTATAGTGGCAGCTATGAGGTTTGATCCTGGGTCTCCCCTAGATTAGGCCTGGCAATTACTGATTCACCATGTGGTTAAAAAAAAAAATCTTGATTAACAAAAATAAAACAATAACATAACAAAAAAATAATAAGTCAAAGAAATCACAAGTAATTATCAACAAGAGAAAATCTTTCTTCCTTTCCGATTTTCCAACACTATCTACATCATACTCTTGAATCATAAAGCACTTAGACCTTTTTGAAAATCTTCTTATTGAATCCATGTGTTATCAAATATTTCATCAAATGTCTTATGGAGCCAACCTTCTTCATAAGCCTTCACATATTCTTCCTTCGTATTGAAACAAAGTTCAAGATCATGTTCTTCCAAGAAATCATATCAACTCCCAGTTATCAGTGGTATGTCTATCAACATTAGTATTGGCAACAAAATTAATGTGTTCCTAAATTGAACCAATCAAAGCCCCTTTTTTTCTAACTTAAGTGAACTTCTTTTTTGCTTCCATCTAATCGACTACTTATTCCTCTTTCTTAATTTTCATGCTCTGCCATGTTCTTCCAATTCTTCCATCTTCTAATCAAGCTTACATAGATCTTGCATTGACCTGCAACCTCTAAAGTACAAAGGTAATAGAAATACCAGTAATCAAGGAGATATAGAGTACATATAATTTAAAGAGGGTTAGCTCCCTCTTATTCTTGGACCTGTTCACCAACCTTGTTCCCATATCACCATGTTGTCGTTCCTAACATTTTCAAAAGATAGGTTATCTTATTACAACCGAAATGATTAGTTAGGGTTTAATTCTTAGGGTTTTCTTAATTCAAAACCTTTTCTAGGGTTTATAAACCCTAGATTCTCCATTTATCATTTAAGAATCACAAATTCTATAAGCATACCAAAAATTTAGTTGTAAAACCCTAGAAACATTATTAACAAGTCTTTTATACAAGAGATTTCATTCCTAGACCATAAAAACCTACTTCTTATATGCAGGGAAATACTTCAAATGTTATGTCAATGAACTCTAATATACATATTTTTCATAATATGATACTAACTTTTAGAAGAGCATGAGTTCATTAACCTTTTCCTCATGTGAGTTCACCATGATCTAGAAATATTAGCATTATATGCAACAATATTTTGCAAGACAACTTCTGAAATGAGCAAGAACGATACATACTTCTTTTGAGCTTACCTTATCTCTTCTCACAAAGGTCAAATCCTTTAACTTGTCTTCAATTGTCATGTACCAACTTTCTTCAACAAAGGTGCCTCAATCCTTCAACCATTGCGTGAACCACATAAATTTCATTGGTTTGCTTGCTTTTTCTTAGTTCCTTTCAATATTCATAGACAGGTCAACTTCATAGATGTAAATCGATCTTATTTTATGTATTGGAAGGGAGGTAGTGTAGCTTCTTCAAAAATACATGCATACATTGAATTCGAATTTCTTATTCAATTTGATACATACTATTGCAACCAATTCTTCATATGGTCTTCAAAAGGTCAAACATTGATCTCGGACCTTCGTCCTTCAAGCTAGAATATGAACCACATGAATGAATCCTAAAAGGATTCAATCTTCAAAAGAGATGTCTTAAATATTTTCTTGTCACAATATCTCATATCTAAATGTCACATCCACTGTGCTAGCAATTATTTATATAGAAAACTTAGATATCCTAGAGGTATGTTGCCACAAAGATTTTGGACAGTATTTTAGTCTTTCTTTCTTACTTGAGTGAGGGTACAATGGCTTTTATTCTCCTTGAGTACTTCATAGGCTACACACATGAATTTCTTGTATGACCAGTTCTTTAATGGATGTGAATAGGCTATAGTATTAAGTTATTCACTCCTAAACTTGTCTCAAACATGTCATCTGCTTCAAAAAAAATAGCTGCATTTTATAGTTCGGATCTTGAGCAATATGTTGCCTTGAGATAATTCAGATTACTCCACAAGGTTCCACAGGAATAGTCATGGTTCAGATGCCTTTGGATATAATCCACATATTTTATGGTCCCTTCCACATTCTATAGGTCCAGCAAGGTGATCTCATAGGTATGTTCTTTCTTTGTAACAAAGTCAACTTTAAATTACACTTTGCATATGTCAAAAGGATGATAATTCTTAGATATTAAACTTTTGTCTTTTGCATGTGTAAAGGAGTAACAGTATAGACCAAGACATCGTCATAAAATTTGCATGATGCTTTGCACAGGTTGCCACATAAATGATAGAGGTATAGCTTATATTTTCAAATACTTCACATATATCCAGTCCAAAATTGTAGTCCTTCTCACAATGAGGCATAACATAATCCAACTCTTTTCTTTCACAGACAAATATCAAACAAACTTTAGTAAATTGGTCATTTTTTTCACAGATTCTTGGTTTTATATATAGACTTCATATATTTGCTTCAGAGTAGCCCTGTCAATTTTGATTTGTCATATAGCTATTCGGACTTATCACTTTATATGCTTAGACTAGATAAATTCAAATTTCATTCATAGATAACGCTTGACATGATAGAACTTCTACTCACTTCAGATTGTAGTTATTCTTTCAAGGAAATATGATGTAGTATAGTCAGTCCCTACTTTTCATATAGTGCCACAAGAGATGCGATCTAACTTCAGAGAATATTGAGGGAAACTTTTGATCTTATCCTCTTGAGGACTAGCATAGATCAATTGTAACTTCTATTATCACCCTTCAATAGTCCTTCTTCGTCTTTAATCTAATATGGAGTACTTCCAAGTATATAGATTGTGTTATGAATATCATAGAATTGTCATGGAGCTCAAATGCCACAAAAATGGGATCCTTAGAAGTAGAAGTGCTTCAGATGTCACAGAGAAGATATTTTAGAATTCAAATGTCATGGGTTCAATTGTGTTATGTAAACACTTGAAAATAGATTGTATATAAAATTCTTCTCCCAATCTTTGCAGATAAATGCTTCAATAAACTTGTTGTCATAGAGACTCAGAAACTCACTTTAAAGCTTCACAAATGTGTTACAGACTTTTATCCTCTATCTAGGGTTAATACAGTGATCAAAAGATTCATTACTAACTTCCTTTATAGCCCTTAATTACCAATGCAACATGGTGAGGAAACTCAGCCTACATAACTGATGCATCATAGGTCTTCTGGTCAACAAAGGGTCAGCTTGCTACAACACAGAAATTTCGTCCTAAAACATTGAGAGCATTTGTAGATTGTCCAGTCCTTCCTCCATTGATGAACTCGACTACCTCATAGGCATTGAGAAAACCATCAAACTCTCCTTTAGACTCCCATTTCTTTGACTTCTTAACCCTACTTAGGGTTTCCTTAATACTGCTCCTATCTTTACCATAGGTCTGATACCATTTGAAATTTTGTTATATGATAGAATTTCTTATCATGGAAATTACTTGTGACTTTTTCTTAGCTTTAATTATTTATTTATGTCATTAGGAAATTACACAATAGAAAAACATGGATAACATAAAGCATTGAAGACAAGAGACACTAGAAATTAGGCTCCAAGCCAGGGAAAAACTCCACAAAGGGGAAAACCCAAGAAATCCTCTTCATATAGAATTAGATCAAAATGAGATATCCCAAACCCAAGACTAGGACGAAGACTACCACACAGACCCAAATCAACCCCCCACCAAATCTCCTCCGATAAATTCAAAGTTAACAAAAGTCAATGCTAATCAAATCTTTGAAATCTAGTCAACTCCTAAAATGTTGCCCCCCTGGAAATTTGGGCATGCAATACCTCAAAAAAATTGCACATGGAAGAAAACTAGGGCAGAAAACTTGTCTTGTTTCTCTCTTTTGATTTTCCTCTCTCTCCTTTCACTCCAATCGTCTTCTTCTTCTTGTTTGGAATAGAAATCAATATGATGATGAATGAGTGAATGATCACCAAAATGGCCATGTTGACTTCTATATATACATGCCCAAGAGGATTGAATAATTGCCTCCAGGGCCAACTTGGTCTTGTGGTTGACAATTTGACTCTTTGACTCAAAACCAAAATAGTTTTCCTTTTCTACAAAACATCCAAATGGGACATTGACTCAATTACATTTCTATGAATCATAATATTTTTTCTTATTGACTCATTTGACCCTATAGGTATGAAGAGCATGCTTTGACCAGAAATAAAACGATGAAAAATACATTTGAACATTATGAAGACCAGCACTAGTTACATTTTCAACAGAGTTTGGGCCGAAATTTTTTTCCCTAGAGGTTGATGCAACTGAAATAAAGATAAAAACATAATAAATCCACACTAAAAGAAAAAGATGAAATGCAAAATATGGTTGGAACATTTAATTAGCATGTGCAAGAAATCCTACCATGAGCTCCAACCACGTCATTGGCCATCACAAATTTCCTCAAGCACACATTGCTTTATCCATTAAAAGGAACTTATTTGTTATCCCAACCTAGATGAGAAATAAATAGGCTCACCGATAAGGGGTAATAAACGCAAAATCTTAGGAAAACAAGCTTGGATCCTAAGATATGCACCCAAATCATAAAAAAGTAAAAGGCACAACATAGGGGTGGAGAAAGAAGGTCGAGGAAAGGGGTAACTCGTGCCTCCATGATTGCTCCTTCCTTATATCTATACACTTAAGGTGTTGGACCGCCATTAGATAGTAACTTGGCTATGGTACCCTGCCCTAAAGACTTTCCCACT
This sequence comes from Pinus taeda, assembly GCA_000404065.3. Taxonomy (NCBI): domain Eukaryota; kingdom Viridiplantae; phylum Streptophyta; class Pinopsida; order Pinales; family Pinaceae; genus Pinus; species Pinus taeda. The sequence goes on along the minus strand of APFE031574971.1, from coordinate 29,708 downwards.
CTGCAATGACCACTTACACACCTATGTATTGATGAGCTAAACTGGAACATGTCATTTCCCCTTGGGGGTTGGTAACACCCAATAAGGTTATTCATATAACCATCCTTAACATAAGGAGGTAACTTGTTTAAGAGATTTGATTTAGTTAGAAATTTGAAGGTGAGCTTTCTATGAAGTATTAATATGCCCACAACACTAGGCATGATCTACTATGATGCATCTACGATTATTGTACCTAATGATTGTTGATTTTCACTTGATGCTATGAGGGTTTTTTCAAGTGGTTTCATCACACCATTCAATGCATTTTGACAGATGATGATCCTCCCCAATGACATTGCATAGGTCCCTTTAACCATTCTAGAGAGAATATGACTTTGTTGATGTAGCATTTCCTACCTAGACTAGAGTATTAGTCTACTTAATGACCCCACAAGGTACCTGACACTCTAAGGTACCCCTGGATGCTAAAATGCTAAGGCCATGAAGCTTGGTGTTGAAGATATTGATGATGATCCTAGTGGACCCAAGACACCACCAAGCTATCCTTTACATTGTTTGATGGACGTGATTGTTTTAGAACCTGAATTTTATGGTTATCCTTAATGTCAAATGGAGGGATCACACATCATTTATTAGCCCCAATGCTTGAGTAGAAGAGTTCCAATGCTGAATAAGGTTGTCATTAATGTCAATATTGATGCTACAACACTAGGACCTACCTAATAAATTACTTGCTTATCTTAACAAATTAATCCCTATTTCCCTTTGATAAATAAAGGCTACTACCAATTGTCCATAATGATGGTACCCTAAAGTCCTATCCACTATAACCATATCCTAAGCCTATTTTATAAATCCCTTAACTATCCAAAAAAATCATATTTACTTTAATGTCCAAATCGTATATGATATTAACATTTTCTATCCACGTCACTTGGAAAAGGCTTACAACCCTTCCCAACATATACTATTCCATCCCCTAACTTTATCGTATTATGAATCTATTGATTTCCTATAAGCAAAAAATACACATAAACCATTCTCTTAGTTAGGTCTCCTACACACAGGTTAGCTCATTATGAGTCATGATTGTTCAAATCAAGGAGGATTAATTGTTCAAGGTATAGTCTCAGTGCCGGACAAAGAGTATAAAGTGCAGAGCGAGGATATAGTTCACAACTCGTGAACTAAAATAACAAAGATCTAAAGACTTCGAACTTGTGAAGAACTTCTACTGCGGATCAGTGAAGAATTTTTGTTGCGTATCATTGAGAACTTTTGTTACAGATCAGTGAAGACTCCTCATTGCAGATCAGTGGTAACTTTTGTTACCGATCAGTGAAGACTCCTTGTTGCAGATCAGTGGCAACTTTCTCACGGATTTTTTGGTGGCTCTCTTGTAAATTCGTTTTTCAAACCTAGGTTATCTTTTACACCTGCAATATCTTTCTCAGAAGTTACAGTTCAGACCTGTGAAGGATTTCAGCTCCTCTACAACACTAAAATTTCTACCTCTATTACACAGAGTATTTAAGTCGTAGCACTTAAAATCTGTGGTGGATACTTTTTTTTTGGTCCTGTAGTGACAACTCTGGTGATTTGTGAAAGAAATCAGAACAACGTAGTGACCTTGAGACTGAGGCATGTAAAGATTACACATTGGACATATATTGAGTTGTTGCAGACCTACAGTGTTATTTTTGCAGTGTAAGCCAAAGGATGGGTGCGTACCCCTGTAAAGGTCAAAAGGCGCGAGTTTCATCTTTAAAAAGTTACTTGTGGTCACTTCTAGAGCCTTCTAGAAGAGTGTTTGACGTGTATTGAGCACCTCCAGAAGGTTCATGCATCCCTATGATAGAGGAACTTATCCCATCAAGAGAGGAGCTACCCCATCCAAAAGAGGGAGTATCCCATTGATGTTGGAACTGAATAACTTCCTCTAGAACACTATAAATACAGGCACTGGGCCAAGGGAGGGGAGGTTGAAAGCTGAACATTCCAAAGGGTAAATGCTGCTGGAATTAGGGCTTCCATTGTAAACTTGTGAGGAGAGATTACCATCCTTTCTTGTTGCCATATTGGAAGTGGGTGAGCTTGTCAAAGTAGAGGAAATCTCTTGCTGGACCCTTGAAGGAGCTTGCACAACACCAAGGCTCAGGTTGTAATGGTTCCTTTTTTGTTTCCTTAATACAAATAAGTCCATTCTTCTCAATGATTTGTTGTTAATGAATTATTTAATGTACTCCTTGGTCTATGTGATGGATATGCTTTGTTTTATGAAATATTCAGGTGTTATGTAATCGTTTGACTGTTAGTGTATGCAGGTCTTAAAGTGAAGGAGGAGCTCATCTGGATCGGCAAGGCTGGACTGCTACAACAAGCCTTGGATTTAAGGTAGGATCGAACAACACTTGGTTTCTCATAGAATAATGTATATTTAGAGAAGGATTGCTCTTGTTTTTCACTAGAGAGTCTTAGACTCCTAGGGAGGTTAGGTTTGTCCGCAAAAATAACTCTTTCCGCATGACAAATTGGC
>APFE031574971.1:0-27149 GCA_000404065.3 Pinus taeda | reverse complement strand
CTAGAATCGTACCAATTCGGGAAGTAGAGATGAAGACCCTGGATCTAGTTTCCACCATCCAGGCTGTGAGGAGTTTTGTATTCATTATGTTGTAGACCAATCATAAACAAATGGTTGCACCCATACTATGTCTACACAAGTCTATAATTATGATGTATTATGAAATCATTCCTGTATCAGAGTAGTTAGTCTGTTAGTTAAAGTTTTTGATCTGAGTATGGGAATGCCTACCTCAGCGATGATATGATCTTATACATGTATTTTGTGTTGAAAATTACAGGTTCTGACCGGGCTCTCCACAAGATGATCCTCGAAATGATAAAGTACTTCACCCTTCCTATATGATATAACACCCTTATCTATTACAGGCTTCGTACTTTAAGGGGCAATCTGTTACACTGAAATTTGTCACCATGACTATCTGCAGTTAATATGGCTCCATCAATAGTCATATTATCCTCCTTGTCAAGCCTCATACCTCTACTCTTCATGTCAAACTTCAAAAAGAGAGAAAGTGAGTTAAAAACATGTTTATCTCTGGGTACGCAGGTTCTCTCTACCTTGCCTGCGTGTACGCACTCCAAACACACTGTACCTGCGTACTTGTACGCTCTGTAAGCAAAGGTTGGGTGCGTACCCCTGTAAAGGTCAAAAGGCGCGAGTTTCATCTTAAAAAAGTTACTTGTGGTCATTCTAGAGCCTTCTAGAAGAGTGTTTGACGTGTATGAGCGCCTCCAGATGGTTCATGCATCCCTATGATAGAGGAACTTATCCCATCAAGAGAGGAGCTACCCCATCCAAAAGAGGGAGTATCCCATTGATGTTGGAAATGAATAACTTCCTCTAGAATACTATAAATACAGGCATTGGGCCAGAGGAGGGGAGGTTGAAAGCTGAGCATTCCAAAGGGTAAATGCTGCTGGAATTAGGACTTCCATTGTTAACTTGTGAGGAGAGATTACCATCCTTTCTTGTTGCCATATTGGGAGTGGGTGAGCTTGTCAAAGTAGAGGAAATCTCTTGTTGGACCCTGGGAGGAGCTTGCACAACACCAAGGCTCAGGTTGTAATGGTTCCTTTTTTGTTTCCTTAATAAAAATAAGTCCATTCTTCTCAATGATTTGTTGTTAATGAATTATTTCATGTACTCCTTGGTCTATATGATGAATATGCTTTGTTTTATTAAATATTCAGGTGTTATGTAATCGTTTTACTGTTAGTGTATGCAGGTCTTAAAGTGAAGGAGGAGCTCATCTGGATCAGCAAGGCTGGACTGCTACAACAAGCGTTGGATTTGAGGGTAAGATCGGAAAACACTTGGTTTCTCATAGAATAATGTATGTTTAGAGAAGGATTGCTCTTGTTTGGTTTGTTTCTCACTAGAGAGTCTTAGACTCCTAGGGAGGTTAGGTTTGTCCGCAAATTTGTCATGCGAAAAGAGTTATTTTTTAAGTATTTCTAATTTGTATCAGAGCTAGATTCTCCATAATTAACTTAACAACTGAAACAAGGATTTTAAGTCACCATTGCTAGAAAGGATGTAGGAAAGGTCCCTTAATTTGATGGAACAAATTTTTATCTCTGGAAAATTATGATGAAGTTCTACTTGATGTCTCTTGGACCAGAAGAATGGAAATCAATCATAGATGGATAAAAGAGAAGGAAAAAATTTGTAAAAAATTAGAAGCCAAAGTTGTCTCTTTGAAAAGGGAACTGAACCAGGTCAATAGAAGCTTGCAAAGCTCTCAAACTCTTGATGTCATCATCAACACTCAAATACCACAACATGGTAAAACCAAGAAGAGAGAAGCAGGTCCATCCAAATCAAATATATCCTTACAATAAGCCAAGAAATGAGAAAAAGTGTTTTCTAAAAAAATGGATGCCACATCAAGCCAAGATTACCCTAACAGGTATCAAACCATTTTTCTTGGTCATTGTTTCTTTTGTAAAAAATTTGGTCACCAAGCTACGCATTGCAAGGCTTATGGAAGGAATAAGGATGATAATTCAAGAAGGTATAGGACCAATTTACCAAATAAATATGTCGATTCATGGAAACAAGATCAAATCAATACTTATAACTCATTTCATCCTTTCTCAAAATATAGTCTAGAATGCTCCAAATGTAGTAATCTAGGTCATGAAGCACAAAATTGTCCTTTTGAGCAAAAAGGAAAGATTTGGAGAAGAAAGGAACCTACTACAGATAGATGAGGTCTAGCTTTGTGTGCACAAAATGAGGAAAAAAATGGTTTGTAGATAGTGGATGTTCTCAGCACATGATTGGGGACCAAAAGAAGTTTATCTTGCTGAAAAAAAAGGATGAAAATGTATCTTTTTGAAGTGGACCTACTAATATTGCTGGTAAATGCACAATGACTCTCGTCAATGGAAAGGGAAAAGCACAAAATGCACTACTCATTGAAGGACTCAAAAGAATATTCTAAGCGTCAGCCAAATTTGTAACCAAGGACATGACATTATTCTTATTGCCAAGGATTGTGAGATAAGAAAGTCTTTTTCAAGAAAATTTGTGGGAAAGGGAGTAAGGACATCAGATAACGTGTATGTTCTCAGTGAAATTCAATAAGAAAAATGCTACATAAGTCAAGCAAATGAATGTTGGTTATGGCACAAGTAATTGCGATAGCTAAACTTTGACAATTTGGTAAAGATCAACAAAACACAAGTAGTAAGAGACATAACTCTTTCTTGAAGAATCCAATATTGATCAGACCTGTGGGGTTGGAAAGAGGACTCAGAGGGCTACCACAGGACGGAATTTGAGACCCTGGAGATCCGGAATTACATAGATACAACAGATTCAATATCGAACTCCTAGAAGGCAAGAAAAACATGCATTCAAGGATCACTACAGTGAGGACCACACATCAACAGTCAAGGGTAAGTCTCCTACAATAAGGTATGTACGATTAGTGTTTACATTTTAATTTTGAGTATCATCTCTAACATATGTTTTTGCAGGGCAACATATATATACAATGCCTCAGTTATATATATCTGCCTCTATATGTCAGAATTAGTTTTTCGGATGTCATATTCTTGATACTACACGCTACATATTCTTGATGATACACCAAGTTTGCTAAATCTATATGATGTTGTAAGTTCATGGTACTTATCTTGTCATATTTTGATGGAATGGTCTCTGTTGTTCTACTTAGGAATTGGTCTATCACAAGTCTAGGGTCTGTCATCAGTGTTTATTGTATATGTCAATTTTGGATATAGTCTTGCATAGAGTCCAGGCCTATATCAAGAGTGGGAGTCTTTTTCTACTCCTGCAACAAGTCAACAACAAAAGTGACAAACACACTTCAGGTACACATTATAATTTTAATTTGTATTTATTCATTATTATGCACTTACATGTGTTTTGCAGGCAGAGGTAAGTTGAAGGGTATTTTGTTTTGTTTTGGGATTGATTTCGCCAGGCAAATTTTTCATGCAGGTAGAAGAAGATTCAAGTACAACTTCATGCAAGAATTCAAGAGCAGAAGTATCAAATCAAAGGAAGCATTGCAGTAGGACATCCTTTGAAGACATGACAGCCATCCGTATATTGTGAAGAAGTCTCAAGGCCAAGAGTCATCATTGTAAAGTTGTAAAAGAGTCATCATTGTAAAGATTGTAAAAGAGTCATTTTGCCTAGAGTCGAAGAGGAACTAATGCTCTAAAAAGATTTTAAAGTGCTAATTGCTAAGGAATACTGATTCACCCCCCTTCTTAGTGTTTCCAATAGTAAATACCATGAGTCTAGAAAGAATAATGAGCCAAACCACCCTAAAGCAGATATTTGCGGTAATCTTGTTCCTCAAAAGAGTATTAAGCCATCTTTTCCTCCTAAGAATAATCCTAAGATGAAATTTCCCCATGCTAATAATAAAATCACATTAGTTGTGGACTTGGGAAATGTTTTATCAAAGGTAAATGTGTAGGTTCTGCTCTTGAAAATGCCAAACGAAACCCAAAAGGGTGAAGTGAAGAAAATCATCTACTTAGAAAGAGAGTCTTAAGACACTTCTATCATATTACAAAACATATATACCGATCAAAGAAATGAATGGCATGCATTTTTCCTATTATCCCTCATAATCAATACCATATTTTACACAATTACATACTTGACGTTGGTGTCTCTGCAAATGTTATGGTTGTAAAAAGCATGAATCAATTGGAAATGCAAATTACTAGGCCTTATAGGTATGTGTGGCTTTGACTCAAAGTCCATATATATGCATTGTTTAATCAACGATGTTAAAGTCTCTTTAATTGCTAACAAAGATATATCATAGTAGTCAATAAATGGACATAGTAGTCATTGATATTCTGTTGGAAATAATGAGAGGGGAGTCAATCAGTATTTCTTTTAAATTGTTACTTTTACCAGTTAGATCACTTATATTTAGAACACAAAATAAACAATAAGCATGAATGCTTTTATTAATTTCTTCAATAAATCAAGTACAATATATGTAGGGCTCCAACCCTAGGTGAAGACACTGATCTTCAATCTCCCAGGCTCCAACCTGTATTTGCCAAGCACCGACTTGGACTTCCAAGGCTCCAACCTTGTCAATTTTGAGGCACCAACCTCAAAGGCTCCAACCCTATATCTAGTTCAGGCTCCGACCTGGTTTTTTGAGGACTCTGATCCTCTAGGGCTCCAACCCTATCTTATCCAAGGCACCAACCTTGAGTTTAGGAGCACCAATCCTATATTTGCCAAGCACCAACTTGGACTTTCGAAGGCACCAACCTTGTCAATTTTGAGGCTCCAACCCTATAGCTTCATTTTGTCAAGGTATGTTTGGTTATACTTCACGACTCCCAATGTTTTCTTCAACAAGCCCTATCAATCTTCAGCTACACCTTAACTTAGTCTCGACGTCACATCATCAATGACAACATTGTTCTTCACATGAAGGTGTCACCATTGCTCTTCATGTTACCCAAACAAAACTTCTTCAAGGTCACCTCATAATGGCGTCAATGCATCATGGTATTCACTCCACAAATCTTCAATATGTTGCTTCACAAAGTTCTCCAACTCTGCCCTATTATGTTTTCAAGAGAAGACATCAATAAGCTCTATTTGTCTAATCCCAATAAATCAACACTTCGACTATGACAACTTCGAGCACAACAATTTCAACCACAACAACTACAGCAGCTTCGACCATGGCAACTACGGCAACTACGACAACTTCAACCATAGCAACTACGACGGCTTTGACCATGGCAACTATGGCAGCTTCAACCACAGCAACTATGGCAACTACAACAACTTTGACCACGGGAACTACGGCAGTTTAGACCACGGAAACTACGGCAGCTTCTACCACGGCAACTATGGCAACTTCAACCACGACAATTATGGCAGCTTCGACCACAACAATTATGGCAACTTCACAAAATTATCATTTTTTCATCCTAAATAATAGTCTCCTTGTTCTCCTTGACCTTCTGTCTTCTTCTGTACTTCATATCTTTGAATTCTTGACCAAATTGGTGATAAAAATGAAGTGTTTAGACATCTATTTATAGAGATTTCGTTTATAACTGAAGGAACACGTCTATTTGAAGTGAGGCCGACTTGTATGACTGAGTGTAGGTCGTCTCACTGCTAGGAATAATTTCCTCAACTTAAAAATTCAATATCTCACAAACTATTGGGAGTTTCGGGACGAATAAAGGCTCGTTAGAAAGAGGAAAAAATCCTTTTTAAGATGGTCTAGGATCCATTTTGAAACGATGCCTCCAAGGTGTCCAAAATAATTTTTATTTGTGACTGTCCTTAAATTTTATGCATAAAAAGTTTGGGACAACATGAGGAATGTTTGGGAAAGCGTGGCTTCTTCATTCTTTGACTTCTTCATTGTTATCAATATCATCATAGGAGCATAGAGTCATTATGTAAGAGTGCAACATCCATGTAGCATGACACATGGACAATGTCATCATAGGAGCATAGAGTCATTATGTAGGAGTGCAACAACCATGTAGCATGACATGACGCATGAACAATGTCATGATATACTAGTGTACTCATAGTGCAACATCATTACAATAACTCCAAAATAATCTTACAACCATCAAATGATCCCCAACCATGTTATCAAGACCTCATCAAGTGCCATCATCAATTATGGTCATTCATCAAGAATATGGCATCATCAAATGTAGTCCTCCACATGTCATCAAGGGCTTCTAAATACTTGGCACTTCGTAAGACTTATTCATTAGTGACTTGACATATTAATCGACGATATTCTTATGAAACAAGACTTATGACATCATCATTTGGAACCAGGGATCTCAACAATATTTTCCATCTCGGCTAGTGTCGTATTGACATCAATGACAACCTACATTAACATGTTCTTGATACCCAAGGCATGCCTCTGTTAAGAAAGTGCTTAATGTCCACTGGTGGGAAATATGTTGCAATACCCACCACTGACGAGAAACCATTCATTATATATTGAGAACTGCACCTAGCTGAGAATGTGTAAGACATTGATCCTTTCCCTTTCCCCAAGCATCCTAGCAAGATCAAGTGTAACATAACTCATTTAAACTTGCAAGTGAATTGGAAGCACTTTGAACCAAAGATCCTTCAAAGACCTATGGTGGTTGAGAAAGTAGGAGAAATGTGTGTCAATTCAAGTCAATGTCTTCCTCCAAAAATAAAAGACAAACATACCAAAAGAATAAAAAAAAGAAATGGGTTCAAAAACAAGGAAAATACTTCCAACAAGGAAATTTTGTATTTTTTAATGGAAATCGTGTTCTTTTAAGTTCCATGGTAAAGTAGGGGTAGGTTATTTTTACATAACCAATCTTGCTAGTGAGCCTTTGCCATCCCCTATATAAGGCAAGTGTCTCACCTCTTTTAGTGGAACTTGATGCATTCATGGTTAGATACTTGGGTTGCATTGGTGTGTCTTGTATTCTTGTGTGTGCATCCTACTTTTAATATTTTTCATGATGACATGTATGCATAGTAGTTAGATGTAATGAATTATTCTAGCTAACAATTTCTTGTAGTGTTATTTTATCCAATATTGCAAGGGTAATGATCAACACCCTGCTCAGTTTCTATCAACAAGTTAGTGTGAGTGTAAAGGTAACAAGTCTGAAGCCCCAATGTTTCCTAGAGTTCACATGCACTAATTGTTTGAGCACATGAATCATGTACTTTGCACTGAGCATGTGTCCTCGAGTTGGAGCTAGTGGTTACCCACCAAAATTGGATAGCACCTAGGAGAAAACGTTTCTCCTACTCAGACCACCAAAAACCTTATATGATCAACACACGACATGATGTCAAAATCCTCCACTTCTTGCTCTAGTCAAATTTCTCTCTCCCATACAACATTCCATCTTGAAGGAAGGTGGGTTATCGATCGAGATGACCCACCTTCCTTCAAGATGGAGGGAAGGTGACCCACCTTACTTTAAACATTTTGCAATCATGTACTTTCTCTTAATGTTATGGGAATTTTAATATGAATCAAGGAATAAATTGGGTGATTGACCAATTTTGATTGTATCCTCATTCCTAAGTTCACCTGGGAGGTTAGTCTTTGACTCTAGTATAGTGGGACCTCCTCTGAGGCCTCATAGTTTTAAGAAGGGCACTATCGTGGAGGATTTTATTGAAGTATCAAGTTCAAGATATTCCATAGATACCACTTTGCATCTTTCCCATAATCCATCTCCATTATTCTATCTAGTGCAATGTTTTAAAAAATGGTCGGCTTAGAACCGACTCAGCCGAGTTGGTCCAAGCCAGGACTGGAAAATTCAACCCGACCAAGTAACTGGTTTGGCCGATCGGGTTAATACCGAGTCGCTCAATATTAACCCGGCAAGCTTGGTTGAGTCCATATCAACCCAGTCGGGTTACATACAGCGGCCTGGTCACTTAAAAAAAAACGTGATTCTTTTAATTTTTTTATTATTTGCTAATCGTGGGGGACTCCAAATGAATTTAGTTTTTGTTTTTTTGGTATTTGGGGTCCATTCCCCTCTCCCAAACCCTATTTAACCCACTCAACCCCTCTCATTCTCTCATAGCCATCTCATGCATTTGAGTGAGAATTTCAGTGAGAGTTTGTGAGGAGTTGTTGAGTTCGTTTTTGGAGCAGCAATGAGGAGTCTTGGGCAAGCATTGTAGCTGGAGTGAGGAGCTTCTTGGGCAGCCATTTGGACCAGCATTGAGGAGTTGGTTTCTTGGAGCAAGCTTGAAGAGGCAGCTTGTGCCTGGAGGTATTTTTTTTCACTTCTACAAATCAATTTTTGCTTATTAAATTTTATGTGCAACTCTAGAAATCCTAAAAAGTGTTTTTTGTGAAAGAAATGAACATTGAATCTATGTTTTTTCTTTTTTCATTTTCAGATTGTTTGCTTTCATTTCCAAGTCAAAAAATGGCACCTAGAGTGAAAGACGCTGCTTGGGCATATGTTGAAATGGTTGAAAGTCAAATGCATTGCAAATTTTTCCATTGGAAAATTAAAGAAGGCCCTGGGGGCATTAATACGCTAAAACAACACTTGGCGGGGATTAGAGGCCAAATTACTCCATGTACCCCACCAGAAATTGGGGAGATTAGGAAGGAATTGTTAGCCAGCTTTGAGAAGTTTAAAGAAGATAAGGCTAGGCAAAAAGAGTTAGAGGATGAAATTGGGAGGAAGAGGAATATACAAAAAATGATGGCTACCAACCCCCATTTTTATTTTGAGGGTTCTTCCTCTATCCCTTGTACTAATGCATCCAACCCTTTCCAATATGTTCCTCCCTCTTTTGAGTCTATTCAAGAAAAGGGAAAGGGTAGAATGAAAAATGGTGATATGAATACCAAAAGTTATTTCACTCCCTCCTCTCCATCAGATGCACATGGTCCTCAAGCTAGTAGAAGTCAAATGCAGCCCACTTTAGATGACTATTGGAAGAAAGAATTGAGGGAGACTGCTTGTGATTACATACCCAGATGGTGGTATGATGCTGATATCCCCTTCAATGCTTCCCGTTCACCATATTATGAGCCTATGTTTGATGCCATACATGCTGCTGGAAAAGGCTTCAAAGGCCCTACTATGCATGAGCTAAGGGGGTATCGTTTGCAGAAAGAAATTTCATCCATTAATGACTATTTGAAAGATTTCAAGGACTCATGGGCAAGAACAGGATGTACCATCATGTCAGATGAATGGACTGATCAAAGAAACCGTACCATCATAAACTTCTTATCTTCTGCCCACGGGGAACCATGTTTTTAAAATTAGTTAATGGATCTGATAAGGTAAAAGATGGGCAATTGTTGTTTCAGCTATTGGATGAGGTTGTTGAGGAGGTGGGGGTGGCTAATGTTGTTCAAGTCATCACAGATAATGCCTCTAACTATGTTCTTGCTGGTAAACTGTTAGAGGAAAAACACAAGACCATTTTTTGGACCCCATGTGTTGCACATTGCATAGACCTCATGCTTGAGAATATTGGAAAATTTGATTGGGTCAAAAACACTGTGGATCATGCCAAAAGCATAACAAAATTTATCTACAATCATTCATGGGTTTTGAGCCTCATGAGGAAACACACTGGGGGCAAGGATATTATTAGGCCTGCCATCACTAAATTTGCTACTCATTTTTTGACATTGCAATCTATGCTTTCACAACATAGAAACTTGCAAAAGATTTTTTCCAGTGAAGAATGGAATCAAAGCCAGTTGTCTCACAAACTAGAAGGCAAAGAGTTGAAAAAGAGAGTTAATGAAGAAATATTTTGGAGAAAGGCAGCAAAGATTGTGAAGCTTGCCGAGCCACTGGTTAAGGTGTTGCGGTTGGTGGATGGGGAAAGATTGGCTATGGGCTTCATTTATGAGGCTATGGATCAAGCAAAGGAACCAATAAAGAGGGCATACAAGGATAAAGTGGCTAAGTATGAGCCCGTTTGGGCAATCATTGATTAAAGATGGAACAATCAACTCCATCACCCTATACATGTCGTTCAGTGTTTTTTGAACCGACGGTATCATTATAAAGCTAAGAAGACAGAAGCTTTGAAGGGGGAGGTTAGAGATGGACTGATTGATGGCAATGATCGCATGATCCCTTTAGAGTCTGATCAACTGGAGATACACCGACAAGTCATGACCTTCACCAATGGCTCGAGTAGCTTTGGGAAGAAGCTAGAAAGATTACAAGAGAAGCAGATGAGCCAAGTAAACAAAAATTTCAATTTTCAAATTCTTAATAGTTTTTTTAAATTTTGTTAAATCGTTTATGATTTGAAAGTTGGATATAATTTGTAATTTTGTTGAGCTAACTCATTACACTCCTATGTTTTTTGTAGCACAATGGTGGGAGGCTTTTGGTAGCCATTGTCCTGAATTCCAAAAGTTTGCAATTCGTATTTTGAGTCAAACTTGCAGTGCTACTGGGTGTGAGTGCAATTGGTCTGTCTTTGAGAGGATTCACACAAAGAAGAGAAACCATTTGGATCAAAAATGGTTAAATGATCTAGTCTATGTCCAATACAACCTCCAGCTCAGACGCAACCAATTGTTGAACAAAAGACCTGATTTAGATCCCATTGTGTTGGAAGACATTGATCCAACATTAGATTGGGTAGTGGAGAGTCATCCAGCAGAGTTTGATTCTAATGAGGATCTTGATTTGGATTTATAGGAGGAGGCATCACTCAAACATGATGTTCAGTTGAACGCAGATCCTGATCCACTTGTACCAGCCTCAGCTTCACAACCAGCAAGTCCTCCAATTGCAGGCGCTTCCTCTGCTCAGCCACGACAGAAGCGCAGCCGCGTATCTCGTCTATCCAAGCTTGCATCTGTTAGGTAGCCTGCTAGTGCTACCACTTCTACAGTTGCAGTTGGAGATGATGGTGAGGAGGAGCCATGGGGCCCCCTGTCTGACTCTGATGATGATCCAGAGATTGATCCACATGATCTTGGCTCTAGTAGTAGCTACTAGCCAGTGGTACTGGTCACAATTTACTTTTGTTGTAGAGGCCATTTCTAGCCTCCTTGGTTATGTGTTTTTGATTTGATCATGTATGTATTGGACAGTGCACTGGGTGCCATTTTGATATAATGGATATATTCATGAGCCTACTTTTGATTATATGTTGTCTTCCATCTATATTCTAATGTTGTGTGTTTGGAAACATGAATGAAAATCTTTAAAATTATGCTTTTTTATAAAGAAAATAAATATTTAATGTATTTTTTACAACGACCGAGTCACTGAAATCGAGTCAGCCGAGTCGATACCGAGTTGGAGTCAGAGTCAGAGTCAACCCTCAACCGAGTCGGTGTCGAAGTCGATGTCATTGTCAGAGTCTAGTGGTCATAGGTCATGGCCATTAGTGCCCTCTCATCCTCATGCTTGAGTTTCGACCAAAAAATTGTTTTCCTTTTGGTTGATGTAGGTAAAAGAGAAATAAAAGCGTAATAAAATCCACATCAAAAGAAAAAGGTAAAATGCAAAGGATGGCTAGGACATTTTATTAGCACGTGGGAAAAAACCTTGCATGACCTCTATGCCCCTTATTAGTCATCACCCAATTCCTCAAACACATGATGCTTCACCCATTAAAAGGAACTCTTGTATTCTCCCAACCCTTACTAGCGATAAACTAACTCATCCCAATCAAAGCAAATCATAAAGAAGTAACAATTGCACCAAATCAAAGCAAATCATAAAGAAGTAACAATTACACCAAAAGGTTGGAAAAATCATGTCGAGGAAAGGAGTAACTCATGTCTCCATGATTGCATCCTCCTTACATCTATACCCTTAGGATGTTGGACCTCAATTAGTTAGTCACTTCGTTATGGCACCCTACCCTAAAGTATTTCCCACTTTGCAACCAACACGTTCACATACACCTATAGATTGATGAGCTAAATTGGGACATACCACTTCCCCTTCGAGATTGGTAACACTTAATAGGAGTATCCATCCAACCATCCCTAACATAAAGTGGTAGCTTGTTTATGTGACTTGATCTAGCTTTGTGAGAAATATTACTATGCCCCCAACATTAGATATTGTCCACTATGATGCATCTATATGTAGCTCTTTGAGTTTGACGTCTAACAAAATTTAAGGAAACTTGACCAGACAATAAATTTTTAAAACAAAAGTTAACAAATCATTAACAAATACTTACCTGAAGATTTCGTTTGAAGATGTTCCAAATCATTTGCCGCTCTTGTTCCTACGACTAAACCAGTCGTCTCCTCCCAGGGTATCTGGGATCATCCTATTCGGTTCCCAAATCCAAAGACTCGTTAGTTGGCCCCCGTGCCCAAAACTCCAAAAACAATAAAACTCAATCTTTCTCTTTGTCTATGGCTCTATTAGGAATTTATCCTCTATCTCTGTAATCCTCCAAAAGAAAACCCTTCTTCCTTCACTTCATTACCCCAGCAAAATTCCTCCCCCTCTGTTTTTCTCCTCCCCACCTAAATAATCTCTTCCCCTTTTGTTTTTCTCCTTCCCCTTAAATAATCTCTCCCCATTCTTCTTTCAGTGACAACCCTCTTTTAAAATAATATTCCCCAACCATTAATCGACCACCTCAAAAAAAATTATCCGAAAACTATTAAAATATTTTCATAGTTATTATCGCTGACAACTACCATGATGTATTAAAAATATAACAATGACAATTTGCCCAACGAGTACAATGGCTAAGACAAATATCTTTCACCGTTACCTTGAAATCGTATTATATTTAGTGGATGTTCGGTTGTTTGTTTTAATATTATGTTAAACAAATTATAAACAAATAATTTATTTCTTAGTTTTTGGTTGTTTGTTTTAATATTATGTTAAACAAATAATTTATTTCTTAGTTTTTGGTTAGTTATATGATTATTTAACAGAAATAATTTGCATGCGTTAATGCCATAGGTTATTAAATGATAAATATTAATTATATTCAATAACTATAATAATAACGAGATATTTCCTATTTTCGAAAGTTATGTTTTGGGAAAGATCTACCTTTTTAATGGTTTAGGTATTCAATCTAGTATATTTTTTATATAACTAATTCATTTATCTTTTATTTAGACATCATTATAATCAATTAGTAAGTATCATTTATTTAGACATCTTCATAATCAACCAGTAAGTTAATTGGTGCAATGAATGCAATGCATATATATGTAGCTATCATATGCATGTCTCGTATGCATGCTAATACTTTTATTTTGTTCGTAATTCAAGGTGGGTCGTTACATATAGTTATTGTACCTAATGATGATTTTGACTTAATCTCAAGACGATTTTATCATGTGCTTTCATCATAGCAACATAGGCCTCTTGAGAGATGATAATCCTCCTTCTCAGCAACATTCTAGAGGCTATTTTACCCATTATAGAGAGAAGAGATGGCCTTGTTGATGCAACATTGTATACTGAGCAGAGAGTTGGGATACTTTATGACCCTACATGGTACTTGACACTCCGATGTATCCCCATATGCTAAAACGCTAAGCCCATGAAGCTTGGTGTTGGAGATATTCGCGATGAGCCGAGTACACACAGGACACCCAAGTCGGCATTTACATTGTTTGATGTCTGTTGTTTGTTTTGGAGCCCTGGGGATGATGGTTATACTTGAGATTGCAGAAGAGGGTTTGCACGCCATTTATTAGACCCAACGCTTGAGTAGAAGAATACCATGTCACCCCTCTTTCCCTTACAAGGTGATGTTGGTCACCATTGAGATGACATCTTGGTATGGAGACACTTTGGGGACATGACCATGATTTAAGAGCTACATCTTGGAGTATGGAGCACTCATTAGCCCACATGACACTAGTTTGATAAAATAGCCCAAGTATTTAAGGATAGAATAAACCTCAAGTGTGTTAACTAAAAAAAAAATATTATGTAATACTTGCTTCCCTCTAATGTGCGCAGAGGAAATGTAGATTGAAGACTTCTCCTTTCTACCATACCAGTGGCTTTGCTAAAGAGTGTTAAAATCCCTAGTAATGTACATCCCTCCAATGCCAAACCATTTGTAAAGAGTGAGATGTTGTCCACAAAGAGTGAGTGACATTGAGGCCATCTCCAAATCCAATACCTCTAATCCTTCGATGCCTTTGTGCCTCTATTATTGACCTGCTCAACCCATCAACAACCAACAACAAGGTAACTGGACAATGGGTAGCACTGTCGTACTCACAACAGAATGAATAAAGGAGAAACCAAACCATTTATCAAGACCGTGAAAGAGATGGAAGTGATGCACCCCGTCACCTAATTTAACACATCCACTAAAAAAATGGGCATGAATAAGTAGTATTTAAATATATAACCAACTAGTCCTTTTGTAGTCTCTAGAAAGGTCAAGCTTCCTTGTCATTGAAAGAAGTTTTTTAACTTTGACTGTGTGAAAACACTCCTGGCTGCTCTAATGTCCATTGAAATTTTATATTGAAATTTTATATTTAAGCATCACTAGATGGGTAACCCAAGATTTGTCACGTCAACTTGAGCTTTCTCGGTGTTGGAGGTATATTCTATGAGCACACACAAAGAATGCCATTAACCTCCCGAGTCCACTTCAATATATAGTCCAGCACAAGACTTTCAGTCTCCTAAAATAATAATTATTACCAATACATCTACAACATGAACATATGTTAAAAGACTTGCCTCTACACACTGAAACCCATCTCTTGGCCACATCCATTCTGTAAGAGCCTAAGCTTGTCAAGATTGGCTATATTGAATGACAAATAGGCTACATTTCTAGCTTGTAAAAATCTCAAGCTCTAGAATCTGTTTTTACATGTACCTTTTATGAATGTCCAATCGCCTAGCACAAGAACATGTAGGGATTGATCCATCTGATCTAGTTTTTCTGCTACTAGTTCAAATCCAACTTTATTATCCATTAACCATATCACAGAAGTAAAGTATTAAGTTGTAAAGGATAGCTTCCAAGAGTTTTGAGGCTTAGCTACTTCTTTGTAATGTCCCATGTTAAACGGTGCTGACGGGAGCATCCTACACTGTACAATGCACTATACAACTGCAACTGCAACTGGAAAATCAGGTTTGCTTGAAAACGCTTATCAATCCTACTGGGAGAAGATTCATTTACAATGGAACTTTCTAGGTTGAAAAATCACGAGCACTACTTCCATCACTGATAGTTTTGGCAGCGGTGACCTTCCTCGCCTCTGTCATCTGTGAATCTGAATGCTGAAATAGTCACACTCATGTTGCCTGCGGAAACACAAACCTATGGAAAATAACAAATGTTGAAGGTCCATTGCGTGTAGATAGTCATCGGTGGCAGCTTGTTTATCAGATAACCTCAGAGCTTTACATTGCGAGCTCCTTACCCCAATCCCAGAATCGTGGAAGGAGGCAATCTAAGAAGGGATAGACCCTGATCATTTTTCACTGGTTCTCTATTATCTGCAGTAGCGGCACATATGTTCTCTGTCACCATTACATCGCTCTAGCTTTAGACATACACAACAGCACTGAAACAACCATATGAACGTTACTGTTATTATTATTATTGAAACAACAGAGGCAGCCTGAGGATGTACGTCAAGTGTTTGACGGAATCTGCCCACCAAATTTGACAGTGACTCTGATACCAAGATGGCAGTAGATGGTTTTTCTCTAAATCCTTTGATGAATTTTACTACTGAGGAACAGACACAGACAAAATAATGGGTTTCAAATCCAGGGATTGGATCCGAGCAACAAGACGAGTTGTGCCAAGATGACATGTTTAGCCTTGCTGAATTATTAGTTGTTGAAAACCAGCGAGAGCAAGTGGTAGTCAGCCCGACCGATATAGCCATGGAGTCTGATTTCTCATTCTAGACACAGCCTAGGTAAAACGAATGCTATGGAAAATGGAATTTCTTGAAACTGAAAACAAGCAGCTCCGTTTAGAAATACACACCCTCTCTGCCAAAGTTTCGGAGGTGGAGGGGGATAATTTGCACCTTAAGATGTTACATGAAACTAAAGAGCAGGAAATTCTCCATCCTCCAAATGGAGCACTGCATGCAGATATTCTTGAACTTAAAAGCAAGCAAGAAGAAATATGATCCCAACAAGCCACCTTCAAACAAGAACTGAGACACACATCAATTCTTGGGTACCTGTGGTTTGAGGGAAGGATAAAACTCCTACCCCTCTTGCAACAATTAAGGAGGTGATGTACGAAAAACTTAAAGAAGAATGTAACAGATGGGCAAGAGAAATGAATCTCAAGGTGAGAGGTCTCCCCTTACCCCACCCCTTTCTGGATCCTATGGAAGTGGGGACTAGATAACACCCTTAGCCTCCCCGATATAGCTTTGGACAGAGCCTGGGTGAGCTATGACTCCACTCTCTTCCTCAGGTTTCAGACTGCATTTGATCGACTCTGCGCCCTCAAGGCTAAGCGAAAGTTGTTTTCTCTTCCCAACAGGATTTTCTTGGGCGAGGACCTCACATAAGCACAAGTTGTGGAACTTAAACAATCCAAAGAACAAGTTATGGCAACACGACAGGCGGGGAAATGCGCAGTTACCAGGTATCTTCAGGCAGTCATTCGGGACTCCTTACCACCTGGGTGGGAACCCTGAACTAGAGGTTCCAAATGATGGGACTGCTTGGGGAGGCGATAAGGTACAGACATTTCTATCCATTGTTGGAATGGCAATGGATCTTTTTGGTCATTGGCGGGACTCTTGTATGACACTCTCGAATCAACGGACATCCTCTTCATGACCGAGACTAATGCGAGCCTTGTTCGACCCCTCCCAGGTATCGCGGGTTACCATTGGATCTCAGTTTGCAGCAAGGAGATGAGGAGCTCAGGAGGGGTCAGAGGATCAGGTGGAGTTGCTTGTTTGGCTAGTGTCTCACTCCGGAACAGGGTATAGCTTTGGTAGCCGAAAATGAGTTTGCCAAGTTTATGTGGATTCAGATTAGCATCGAAGTCTCTCCTCCGAGGGACATCTACATTGCAGTTTATTACTTCCCCCCGGCCTCTTCACCATTTGCAGTCCATAATGGCTCAAATGGGGACTCCTTTATAGAATTGTACACCGCCATCACCCGGTACTGTGTTGTTGGGGAAGTCATCCTCCTTGGTGATTTCAATGCTCGCACTAGAGATCTCCAGATCCCTCTCCACAACTGATGAGAGGATGTATTTTGTACCCAAGGGATAGATCCAGATTCAGTAGGGCTTCACTGAATGTCAGATGATGCTTTGGGGCCCACTACAGTTTATGGTAAGCATTCACTGCAGTTGGGGGAATCCCAGGGGTTTTTTATTCTAAATGGTCTGCCCTGTTTCCCAGACTCTCGCGTTTTCACATGTCATCCATATGGCGGGGGTGCGAGTGTAGTTGATTATGTATTCGCTAGCCATAACTTGCTCCCTTTTATTTTCCATTTCTCAGTCTCCCCCACCCCCCTTGTTGATCATGCACTTCTTTCCTTCTCTCTTTGGTTTGACCCTCCCTTCCACCCCATCCCTCCCCGCGGGGCCCACCCTGAACTACCTTTTGATTTGATGAAGGAGACCCTAACATCTTCTCCTCTACCCTATGCAAGATGCTCCCATCGAAAACCTGCCTTTCAACTGCCATTTGGGAAGCAGCACTCAAATCCTTCCCCTGCTCCACTCGTTCCACTTCCATCTCCCCTAAAGTTCGATCTTGCCACATGAACAAATGGTACGATAATGAATGCAAGATTCTACATCGAGACCTTCGATATGCTTTCACCCACTCTCAACCCTTTTACTCTGACCTCAAAGCTTCTTATCGTTGTCTCCTTCGTCACAAGAAACGACTCTTTGTCTCTCATAAAAGACGGCAACTTTCTGCTCTCCTTGCCCACTCCCCTAAACAATTCTGGTACCATCTTTCCCCGACGCTCCCCTCTTCCACTTAACCTTGACCCTACATCCATGTTCTCTCACACTTCCAACCTTTATGATATTCCCAGGCAGGCCCAAATTCATGTTACCTCCCCAACCTCTTCCTGTTACCTATTCTCAGACAGAGAAATTAGAGAGGCCATTTGGGTGATGAATAGCAACAAAGCAGTCGATGAGGAAGGCTACCAAGCAACGTTCTTTAAGCAGGATTTCCATGCTTTGGTTAGCTACTTGGCTTATCTCTTCAACCATAAGTCTGTGAAGATTTTCCACTGACATGGTCACACCACATCATCCATACAATCCATAAATCAGGTTCCAACTCAATTCCCAATAACTACAAAACAATCATGGTGAGCCACACGTTCTCGAAGTTGTATGTTACTGTTCTACATAGGAAGCTCTCCAGTGACCTCGAGCAGAGACAACTCAGAGCTAGGGGACAGGCAAGTTTTCGATCGGCTCATCAGACCATTGACCACATCTTCACCCTTCACGCTGTGATTGACGAGGCACGACACTGCTCTTTGAAAGTCTATTTTTGTTTCCTAGATTTGCAAAAAGCTTTTGACTCTGCTCTGAGGGAGGCCTTGCTTCAGAGACTCGGAGATATTGGCATCTCTGCAACCCTATTGACTACTATTATGCACATATATGACTCTGTTCTTGGTCGTCTTCACGCAGCCCATGGGATGTTTGATTTCATCCGAAGCACTATTGGGATTAAACAAGATTGTCCAATATCGCCTACCCTATTTGGGATCTATATTGATGAGTTGGAAGCATTTCTACACGAGCATATCCAGGACACTAACGGCTGCCTTCTTCACTAGGTTCTGATATCTATTCTACCCTTTGTTGACGACGTGGTCCTCCTCTCCTCCTCCCCAAAAGGATTACAGAGGCAGTTGGATGCCTTGACCTCTGTTTTGTGATCATCGACAGTTGACGGTCAACCTGGGTAAAACGAAGGTTATGATCTTCAATGGGGTGAAGAAAATCTCAAACCTTCACTTTCTATTCAGAAGGGAGGAGATTGAGATCACCAACACGTATACTTACTTGGGGGTGCAATTCTCAGGTCCCCGCTTCAGTTTGCGACCAGCGCTTCAGCCTCGAATCAACAAAGGATATGGATCCTTAGCCCTTCTCGGGAGACATTGCTTTCAACATCACTTCCAGGACATCTCATCCAAGATGAACCTCATGGACACCTTGATCTGTCCAACTGTTCTATTTGGCTGAGAGATTTGGGGACCGTCTCTACTTGAGTCAGATTGGGCTTCAGCTGAGAAAGTCCATATTCTTCTTCTCCGCTGCATCATTAGGTGCAAACTAGCAGTATCGCAGCATATCATCCTTGCAGAGTTTGGAGCTCAGCGTTTTCGGCTTGAAACGGTCTTCAGATTGGTTGCATTGTTGCATCATGTCTAGGGCTTTGCAAACTCGATAAAGAGTAGTAACCGATATCCTTACTTGGCATATTGCTCTTCTAAGACTATTGCTTGTTCTACTCCCTCAGGCCGAGCTAGATGTTGGTTTACAGGAGTTTCAAATCTCTTAGAGTCAATGGGAATTCAGTTGGATCGTCTCCCTCCTTTCCGATATTCCTTAGATACTCCTTATCACCTTTTACCTACTAGACATGAGCTAAACAAGATCATCAGGGAGGACATTTACAGGCAGTTCGTCTAGGTCACCTGGGTCAATCCTCTGAGAGGGTTGCCCCCAAAGATGGTCTTCTACGCCGAGCACTTCTTGGAGTTGAGAGATGAGCTCATTGTTCGACCCCAGTATAGGTTTCAACACTGGATGCATGCTCTTCGCATTCCTCTAGGCCAGTCAGAGTAGGTTCTCATAGACTTCGAGTAAAGACGGACCACCTAGTGGATAGACCATACAGACTCGGCCAGGTATGTCATTTACAGGAAGTGGAGACTGAGGTGCACTTCATTCTTAGATGCCTTGACTACTATGAGATCAGAGGAAGGTTTCATTGCTTGTTCAGAGATTCTTGGACCCTCGCCAACTTTTTAGGTATCCCGATCAGATATGTTTGGCCCTATATATGCAGGAGGCTCTCAGGTTCCGAGCACATATTCTTCAGCCTCCCATCAGACCAAACCCCACATAGAGGATCACGACATTTTTCAAGGTACTACCTTCAGATAAGGGCACCAAGCGATCAACTGATACCAGTACGTATCCAGACTCCAGATCAGTGAGGATTCATAGGACCTCACCCTGCCACACGAGATCTCAGCAGCAGATCTATCTCAGATCCGTTCCTAGGAGACGGACTAGATACTCCAACATTCAGCAATGTGCGAACACCCCCAGGAAACGATTTAGTGGACATTTTGTACTTGCCATCGGCTCTTCATCAAGCCAACAAACTTTGTTGAGTTTCTTCAGTGTTATTCATGCAGCCTCAGATGTTAGGAGAGATGGCTCAGATCCTCAAACCTATTAGCTCCTGGATCTTCTATGTTAGGGCCAGATGTTGATTTACTTCATGCATTGTATCTTTATAGGAGACCGTTTGGTTCTCCCGCTTTGTATATACATCATTGTACTCAACAGTCCCTTTGACCTACTTTGTGGTCATTAGTTGGAAAGAGATGGCTCTGATCCTCAGACCTATTAGCTCCTGGATCTTCTCTGCTAGGGCCAGATGTTGATTTACTTCATGCATTGTATCTTTATAGGAGACCGTTTGGTTCTCCAGCTTTGTATATACATCATTGTACTCAACAGTCCCTTTGACCTACTTTGTGGTCATTAGTTGGAACTAAATATAATTATCTTATATTATCTTACCTTAGTGGGGCCAATTATTCACGCCCCTAAGGAAATATGGGGATGTGAACAGCGTGCAAGGTGTGTGCAAGGACATCACATAAATGACATCCCATACTTCAGTGCAGGGTGGCTGTCCCAATTCATGAGCCAAAGATAAAGTATGCATCCCCACCTCACGTTCACATTCATCCTATCTTGATCTTAGTTTGTGCGTCTGACATTCATAGTAATACAACATGCTAAATTAAGTAATGGAGACTACAAACATGTTAATAAGAAATGTTCAACAGAAAAGGTAAGAAAAAGAATGGGCACACTACATTTTAAACAATCCTCCACAACATTTTCTACTTCTGCAACCTTCTATATTCTTTTTATACTTAGTCCGAAGTTCACGTTTAAGGGTCAGTTTCAAGCTTTAGAAAGGGAACAGGTTCAACATAGATAAAATTCTGAAATAGATTCGTATCTTTTAAACTCAAATTCTATACGATGATATCATGGATTCACTATGATAAAGGTTACAAGAAGCCTCTTGAGCATTGCCTCAAGCATCCTATAAAAGTAAACATTGTTTCCCTTCGTAATCACAAACATTGAGTCCTTTGCAGGTTCTCTTATACATGCAGAAAGAATGACCAAATGTGTACCTAAATAACCTCTAAAAATATGCATCTACTATAAGTACTGGAATTCAGTCCATTTATATATGGATGAATTGCTCCAAGCCTTAGAGATTAATCAGTAAGTAACCATTATCAAATATCTAATATTCAAACTTTATAACTATTATTTAACCAACATGAACGGAAGGGCATGGACCTTCAGCATCCTATAAAAGTAAACATTTTTTCCCTTCGTAATCACAAACATTGAGTCCTTTGCAGGTTCTCTTATACATGCAGAAAGAATGACCAAATGTGTACCTAAATAACCTCTAAAAATATGCATCTACTATAAGTACTGGAATTCAGTCCATTTATATATGGGTGAATTGCTCCAAGCCTTAGAGATTAATCAGTAAGTAACCATTATCAAATATCTAATATTCAAACTTTATAACTATTATTTAACCAACATGAACAGAAGGGCATGGACCTTCAGCAGAATAGCTTAGAACCAAAGGCATCTGCAAAACACTATTTACTAAAAATAAAATGGGTAGTGGGAACAATACTACCTGGCATTGTTACTAAAAGCCCACAATACCATCATGATTAAACACAAATATCCACTAAAACTTGAAACATAAAAATAAAATTCAAGTACCTGGCTGGGGATATGAGATTAGAGAATTTTCATTGTATAATTAACATATGTACAACTTAGTGCATACACAAATTGAGGCCAAGCTAGCCATTGACCATGCAACCATGGAAACACCATATTAGCCAAAAATATCATCAGCTAGAAGATTTTTCACGAGTTCGTTAAGTCAATTACACAAATATCTTGTTGATGCCCTTTGGAACAGACAGGTGCACTTGCCTCTCTAAATTCAAGAGGGTCTGCAGTCCTTTCTGCCAAGCTCTTTTCGCTTTCAGAAAAGAAAGCGTTAGATCTCCGTTCCAATACACCATGAGCATTGGAATTCACACTTTGGAGTACAGTATTGCTTCTGGTTCTATATAATGACCTCACTCTGCCATAACCACCAGCAAATCATGAAATGAGAAAGAAACAGAAGGTAGAAGTGGTTGATAAGAATAGAAGATGAAATAAAATGATGCACGACTTGTTGGTTATCCTCTATGCAAAGGTGCTGACTCCCATTCTGTAACAAACATAAATGTTCATTACATCGGCTAGTATATATGCTAGATTAATTTTGAAGTAGGCCAACTGTTGAGTGCCACACCACCTGTATTAATAACTTGTTTGGATTGTACACTGACTTATCTATTCATCATGATTCATGATTCATTTATATTATTACTGCTTATTTCACTTCTGAAATATGAAATATCTGTTAACTTGATTTATTGTTTGGATTTGGTTATACACAGAATCTGGTTACCTGATCTGTTCATCAACCTTTTATTTAGGAATCTGGGGTTTGTATGCTTCAAGTGGTTTCATAGCTAATACACAAGGAACATAAATGTCTGTTACTAGCACTAGGGTACGCTAACTAATATTTATTTATTGTTGTAGAGTTGACTCACATATAAGCTGAATTGTAGAGTGTCCTATGACAGGTATTAGTAGCACAAATGGATCATCCACGTCTTACGTATCACCTCATTCATCTACTATCTTTCATTTGATGAAATTCATTTCCATTATCTCTTTTTTATATGTTGATTATGCTTTCTTGAATATAACATTTGGGTTTGCACTCTTTCCTATGGTGTTTATGCATTACTGATATTAGATTTGGGTGTGTTTGCTTCACATTACTTTACAAATTTTCTTCAATATTTATTCTCATCTTTCAACCATCGATAACAAATAAAAACATAATTAAAGAGCAATGATTGATGTAGTAACATATCCAAGGACGTCATATTGCTTTTTAGTCCTTATAGATATATAGCATGTAGATTATAGCATTAATATACAAATAACACCAAAGACTCCAAATCTTTTCGGCCAAATTCCAGGATATGTACACACACATCTGTAAAGTCTAATAATATAACTTAAACTCAAATTAGGTTTCATGGATACAACATATATTAAAAAATTATTACACAAACAAATTTGAAGTGACTTTCTTTGGTGGATTGTTGGTACAATTGCATTAGACTCACTCTACAAAATCTAAGCCAATTAAATGCAGTCTCTTCATTTTAACCATGGAAATCAATGTTGCTTGGCAGTGGGAACCCTTCATTCTCAAGCTTCACCATTGGCTTTGTGTACATATTACAACTCATAATGGTGGATACTTAATCCTCCAAAGGATGACATATGATACCTTGGTGGTGACATTATGATTTGGAGGCACTTTGGAAGCATACCCATGGACTTTGAGCTATTTCTTGAAATACAAAGCACTCATGATCTATTTGTCACTTGCTTGTGGCATTTCGAATTCCTTAGGAGGATGATGTCATGGTGGAGGCATCATTTATCCCACACGTGTGTATTATTTGGCATTATTTGTTTGAGCTATTATGAGGCTGGCTTGTAATATATCACTTGTTGAACACTCAAACAAACTTGTATTAGGGATTTTACTTTGTAGATTTGTAAAAACGGTTGTACGCCTCATATAAATAGAGGCTCCTCTTGTTTCATTTTCATCATCACACATTTGTCACTCTTCTCTTATGAAAGAATGAATTAGTCTTTTTTACTAGTGGGGCAAAGATGTGACTTTTCACTAGTGCAAATTCTCTTGGAAATGGTATTTTTGTATGAAGATGTTTTCCTAGGATTGGAAGTTGTGTTTCTTGGAAAATTTTGTAAGTTTCATGCTTTATCTTTTAAATTTTTCATATTGTATATTTTAAGTAGATTTTCTATTTTATGTCGTGGCTAAATGCTCTATTGATGCTGAATTCTTGCTCCATCGTAGCATGAAAAAGTGTTCTCTTGAAACCTATAAGGAAGCTTTCATTGTGCATTCCTTATATTAAATTTCCCCCATCACAAGGAAAACAATTAGGTTTTCAAAAATGGATGCCCTAGTCATACCCCCTTACTCCATCATAACCATTTCATTGAATTTAGCCCTAGAAGACTCCATCAAGCCCATTTAGGATAAGGAACTAATCAAAAGTTGTGTTAGTCACTTTCTAATTCATTATATTCTCTTGTTTACCTTGTTCCTAGACTTCTAGGGATAGCAACTAGGGCTTTAGGGCAGAAAATTGCATAAGAATTTGTGTTGGATGTTTATGGTTCATAAATTAGGAATTGCATCAATGAATGATACAAAAGAAAAATCTAGCATTGTTGCATGGTTAAACATCCTTCTTTAGTGTTGACATCATCCCTATTTGTTGTTTATGCATATTTTTCAGCTATAAAACTCCATTTACCAACCATAATACTAGTGTCTTTTGGAAGGCCTTGTTCTCTCTTTGTTGACTATCCTTGATAGGCCTTTTCTTTGGATGTTATATGACATCATACAACCTCTTATTGAAAACTAGTAAAACCCTAATTTATAACAGCCATCTATCTGGTCTATGAATTGTTGGAAAATCAAGGTTCCTATATATTATAATTAACTTTCCTTCCTTGATAATTACTGGTGATGTTAGTTGGCCTTTTATTACCAAAACAATGAAAATCACAAAGAGACAAAGTACAAAACATATAGGCTCCAAGACAGGGCAAAATCCCTCCAAGGGGAAAACCCAGAAAGAATACTTCTTTTCTTATAGAATCAGATCAAAATGAGACTTCCAAGACCCAAAGACCAAAGCCAACAATCCTTCCAAGCACCAAGTCATTCCTTCAAGCAAGATGAAATCTTCAAGGCTAACAAGGATCAAAACTCCTCAAAGACTTCTCCAAATAGGTCTTGTTACCCACCACCAATGGGTAACCCCTATATGCGAAATTTTCTCCTAGATTTGTCTTCAGCCAGCATCTCCTTGTAGCCACTAGATAATTCAATGTACCACCAACCTTTGCCACCTAATCTAGCCATTATGTGACCTCGCCCATCTGTTATGATCGTATGTTTGAAGGTGGGCCTTCCAACCCAGAAGGTATGACTTTTCATTATGTAATTGCCTGTTAATGTTTGCTTTTCTCATACACATTTGGACATATATTAGTGGGGGGATTCGACGGAAAGAATGAGCTTGGATTGTACTCTTTTTCCCTCGCCTCAACTTGGTGGTTAGTCTTGTACCCTAGTCCCATGGGATCTCCTTTATGGGCTACTAGCTTTAGGAGTGGTACTACATGCGAAACCCCTGATTTTGGTTTTGTGGTCCCGCATCCCAACAGCATATATCTCACTCCCCTCTACTCATTATAACCCCTTTTTCGCACTTTTTCCCATAGTTGCGGGGGAGCGCCCCCCCCCCGCTCCCGCTCCCGCTCCCAATCTGCGCTCCAAGCGGGAGCGGGTCAGGAGCACGCTCCCTAAAAAAAAATTTCGCTCCTTGCCTTTTCGGGTGCGATTTCGGGAGCGTTTTGCCTTTTTTACAATTTTTTTTTTGTAGTAATGTTTGGAATGCAATTTTTTTTAAAGAAACAAATAATTTTTGAGTGGGGCAACTTAATGATCAAGTCTAGGCCCTAGTATTGATATGCTATTCATGGTAATGTTAAATTCTTGAAGTAAAAGTGACATTCTCCTTAAATATTCATTTTCATCCTTTTACTTAAATTTTTAACATTACCATGAAATGACTCAGGATGTTTGAGAGTGGTTCCAGCCTCATTGGATTTCATATGGAGAAAATAGAATGTTAGATAATCTAGCAGACTTATCAGTTTTTTAGGATTTCAGGATTGGGGGATTGCAATGTTTCCATTGAATTTTGTGACTTGTCATGTATTAGGGTATGGAACTCGTATTTAATCAAGAGCACCAATCCCTCTATGTACCTTGATGTTAGTGACGTTGGTTGTCAAACTCCTCTATCATGACCCTCCCAAAAATGTACGCATCACTCAAACAAAATCTTGACTTGACATGCTATGCTTGTTCTATCTTATGTTAATGCTTAGAGGGTGATATTAATGACAAAGATCCCTATACAGATACAGAGGTAATGACAAAGATACCTCTGGATATTAATGATTAGAGGGTGATATTAATGACAAAGACCCTGATTTTCCAACAAGACTAAAAAATTAGACATTTCTCGCGGTGGCAAGAGGCCCAAGCATAAGAAATAGATAATAGATTTACTTCTCTTTTCTAGTTTCTAGTAACTTTTATAACTATTGACTCTTTCATATTTATTATGATATTTTTTAAACAATATATGACAATTTAAGTTTGAAGTTGGCAATTATAACTCATTAGTAATGAATTATGAATATGATGCCTCATGAAAGTTGAAAGTTGTTTCATTTCATTTCATTTTATAACATTTCATTTCATGTTAGATATTATTTGTTGTAATGGTTACACTTAGCTTACAAGTACAACTTTGGTGATCAATGATGATAAATGTTATATATTGAATTTTGAAAGCTTGAAACTTTATGATTGATGAATCATGAGACTCAATATGTTGCATGTTACTATGTAACTAACTTGTGGACGTGGTTGATGAAGATTATAACTTCTAGATGATTGTTGTTGTATGGTTCAATCTATGTTTTTTATTTCTAATTCATTATTCTACATGTTTTTGTTGACATATATGTATCAAAATATAAAAAATATATATATTAAATAAAAAAACGCTCCGGGATTTGCTCCCAAACCGGGAGCTTCTGAAAATGTCGCT
>APFE031574968.1:0-15287 GCA_000404065.3 Pinus taeda | reverse complement strand
GTTTTTGGACCATGGCATCTCGACAGACGTGTTGATCCCTTGTATTAAGTTGATGGTATTGGTTTGTTATGGTTTTGGACCATGGTATTGAGCAAGGCCTAAGACTATAAAAGGAGAAGAAGATCATTAGGTAAAGGTATGGAAAAAGTCTTGAATATCTGATGAAGGATGAGATCCAGTATGCAGGTTATGGGTTGCTTGCTCTAAGCTAAGGAGGAATCTCACAAGTTGATGGAGAACAAGATCTAAGGATAGATCGGGATCAAATGGTTTGAAATGAACTATCTCTATATGATTGATTATGTTTATTCTAGATCTGTATACTGATGCATGTAATGATCTGAACGGGGTATAACATAATTTTGAAATCGCTGCAAGTCATGATTGAATATTTATAGATCTGTACGCGGGTTGGCTTTGGCAAAAGCGCGTATGTACGTGGGTTTGGTTCGTCCAAGTAGCGTATACCATTTAAGCTATGATGATGATGATATAGTTGGTTCTGAATAGTGTTGTAGAGTCCAGGGTTCTGCTCTGTGTTCTGGTTACTTCTTTTGTTGACAGGGTTCAGTGATTCAGTATTGGGTGATTCAGAGATTGATTATGCTAGTGTTGATTGATTGTGTGCTTCAATGATATTCATGGGTCCAGTATGAAAATTGGATGAAACGTGGCCTTCAGATTTAGAGTTGTGCTTCTGTGTATCCAGTCTGAAAATTGATGAAACGTGCTTCTGTTCTTTCTTTTAGTTACTCCATTTTGCTGTGGAGTATGGGGTACTGTGAAGTGCTGCAATATTCCATGGTCTTTACAATACGTGATAAACTCATCTTTCCTGTATTCTCCCCCTTGATCGGACCGAAGAATTTTTATCTATTTCCCTGTTTTCCTTTCAATCGTGTTTTTGAACTGGTTAAAGTATTCAAATGTGTGACTCTTCTTACTCAAGAAATATACCCAAGAAAACTTTGTGCAGTCATCAATAAACAGTAAAAAATATAGTGCACCTCCTAATGATTTTGTTTGCATGGGTCCACAAAAGTCTGTATGCACTAATTCAAGTATATCCCTCTATTTCTTCTCTACTCAAATAGGGAATTCTTCTCTATGCATTTTTCCTAATGTACGCACATCACAATCATTATGTACTTGCTTTATCATAGGAATATCTCTTACCATTTCCTTCTTTTGTAGTAACAACAAATCATTGTCATTGATATGACCAAATCTCTGATGCCATAGCTCTTCTGTAGTCAAGCTCACAGCTGTCAAGGCTCGAACTGGTGTAGGTCCTACATCCAACTTGTACAGACCTCCTGTTCGGATTCCTATAGCAATTGTCTTCATGCCATCTAACAGATCTTTAATATAACAATTAGATTTAAAAAATTCAACATTAAGATCTTGATCTGTGATCATGGATACAAAAATCAAGTTCTTTGTTACAACAAGCACATACATGATGTTATAAATTTTGTTTTACATTACCATTAGGTAGAATGACAGAAATTTTCCTACACCCTTTGATCTGATGACTTCTATCATCACCTAGGTAAATCTGTGGTCCTTCGTTGATTTCTTTAAAATCTTTGAACCAATGCTTGTTCCTTGTCATATGTGTTGATTCTTCCGAATCTACATACCAGATGTTTGCATCAACATTCTCATCAAAATCCACTATAAAAGATCAGAAATTCTCCACATGATTTTCAATCACGAGATGACCTGTATGTTGTTTCTACTTCTACTTTTTTTCATGATATTTCTTTTTCTTGCACTCCCTCACAATGTGGCCAAGTTTTCCACAATAAAAACATTTAATTTTAGAGTTGTTTCTATTCAGATGCATACCATGGGTATGATTGAGTGCTTTTTTTGAATGTCCTCCATTTTGTTGTTGCGGATTTCCTTTCACTTTGAAGAAGTTCTTCTTTGCCATCAATGCAAGATCGACACTCTAGGGCTTGAGAGTCAAACTTCTTTCTTCTTCTTGCATCAGTATTCTTGTCAGTTCTTCAAATTTTAGGATCTTCTCTCTCACATTTATCCTAGTGATGAACATTTGGTAGTCATCGATCACATCATTCATGGTAATTGTTACAAGATCTGTATGGTCAACTGTATGACCAATGTTTGCTTATTTGTTCTTTAGATCTTTGATGCTTGCTATGAAGGCAACAACTGTTTCATTCTCCTCCATCTTCAAGGACAAGATCTTACTCTTCAGTAACAAAAGATGATTTGAATTCATGATCTCATACAAATCCTTCAGAATTCCCCAGATGTTGTTAGTTGTCTTACACTCTCTGATGCGTGGTATGATGTAGTCTTTCACTGACATCTTCAACAACGCCTTTGCTCTACCTTCTCACTTCTCCCAGTCTCGGATCGATGTTAATGTAGTCGCTCACTTCAGCTCAGCCCCATTTACCATTGTCCAAGCACTTTGCACTTCTAACAGAGTCTGCATCCTGAATTTCCAATTTGCATAACTGGAACCATCAAGCTTGTTATGCTCATTCAAGCATGCATCAAACATAATATTATTCATCTTGGTGATTTATACAAAAAAAAAATCGACAGGTAAAAGAAGATGTTAGATTTACCCCAGATATGTGAAAAAGACAGATCACTAATCTTCAATGTTGTTTAATCTTGCAACACACCCGCAAATCACCGTGGCTTCCTTCACTGCCTCCAAACAACATTCTGTTGTCCGCCTCTACAACCTTCTCCAGGATACAGAGTTCTCTTGGCCTCCACGAAGCGTTTTTATTGTTTACACGATAGTCGCAGATGTACAACACTTATCCGAGACGTCATCGCAGATTTACACCCCTTATCTGCGACATCATCGTAGCTATACACTTAAAATTCGAGACAGTGATGTTAAGTATGTTTGAGTAATCATTGCATTTATTCTCTAGAAACGTGTGAATATTTCAGTTTAGTTGCACCCTCCTCTCAGCATATACGATCCTTAGCCCTAACGGTCTCATACCATGATAAAAATGGCAATGTTGTATTAAAAGAAATAAAACCCACTAGTCAGCTCTACAAAAGAGAGTCTAAACCAGGAGAGTCTGGCTTTGCGGCGAGCTCTACGTTTTTCATGTACATCACACATTATATAGTAATCATGGTTTTAGGGATCTTAAAATAATAACCTAAGAAATAGAAACTAATTCCTATCCTAAGGTCATGTGAACCAACTTACACTATTCTAGGATATTCTCCATTATCTTCAACAATTTCCAATTCTATTACCGTGGTGTCAAATTTGGAGATGATGTCACAAGTCCCAAGGATTATACCCATGTAAGTGTATGATGTTCATATCTCCGAGAATAAAATTCCTGAAACTAAACAAGACTTGTAGCCATCTTAGAAGGTAGATAAAGATTGGAAGACTTGCAAGTTGGTCAACGTGTGGCATTCAATACTGTGACATCCAATGTTAGTTTCATATCGTTATATGTAGAATTGTTAATCTCAGCTTGGATTTCTTTCAAAACTACGAAGTCATTAAGTGTGCCCTCCATTTTTGACATAAGACTTGAACCACAGGGCTCCTTCAACTTCGACAATTTGTTCTTGTCGTCGTCAATATTTACAACTTTATCATGCAACAATCTATTAGGGAATAAATCTTTATCACTCACATATTGAACAAGTTTTACAACCTTTTCAAACAGACTCTCAATATTATCATCATTGGTCCTTTTTAGACTGCGAGCCTTCTTCAATAAATTATCCCAAAAAGTTGCAAACAACTCTGCACTTGTGGTTCCTCCAACTCGTTTATTGCAAATTACCACCAATGATTCATGTAGAGTTTTAGAAATGGAATTAACATTTTGAAATTCATGCTCCAAATAACCCACATACTAGTCATAAATTTCAATGACCTTCTGTAGGAATTCAAGTCCCTGTATTCTTGTATTGTTTGATGAGTTATTGTTACTACTAGTGTCTTCTGCAAATTTGACTAAGTTTATTCCTCGGCTAAATATATGTTGTTGAAAAATACTTGCCACTCATTGGAGACCTTTGGGAATTTTACAAAATCACATATACATCCTAGAAATATCTATTTTCTTATCATCCCTAAGCAGGGCACCGAAACTTGAATCATGTTTCCCTAAAAGTTGAATTTCATAATGGTCAAGGAGTTCATTTTGGACTATCTCTAATAACCCATGCTTGTTGCTAGAGTGCAAATAATTTTCAAATCTGTGCTCCTCATTTTACAAACACTTTTCCGCCATTACTATATATTCTGGACAGGAATACTGTAAAATCCATAAAGCATCCTTTCGAGCATAGTAAATCCGAGCATCCTCAAACATAGAATTTTCAAGATTGTTCTGGTAATAATCTAGGTGACCAATACCAATTTCCATATACGTGTCCACAAATTTTCTTAATGATGCACTATCAATTTGCTCTCCCTCGCGCGCTCGCTTAATCAAATCGAACACAACATTATTGAGATTAATGTCTGTGCCATCAGGCAAGGCCTTTCGGAAACACATGAACACATCTTCTCTTAGAGGGAGTCAGTCGGTCCACAGGATGTGGTAAATCAAATAATAGAATGAATGAAAACTTGCTTTTTTCCCAATGTTTCAGGAATTATTTTAGCAAGAACGCATCATGTCATTCCCTTAATGCAGTAAAGCTGCCCAAGAGATGTAATATTCAGGAGAATTCTTGTGAATATAGTAAAGTTGACGTGAGTAGTTCTCATTTTTGGTTTTGTAAGTGTTATGGTTGTACATGTTGCAGACAATTTCATAATTCTACTGCAATGAGTTCCTTCCAACTTGTTTCTCATCTCTGCAATGAGTTCCTTCCAAATTGTTTCTCAATTTTTGGATACTAGTAGAAACCATAGCCAATCCTTCTTCCCATGTAATCACACACCGCTCCATTATTATATTTCTCATAACAGTACTATTTTCTTAAATATTGTCATTCATCCCACCGTTTGATTGTCAATGGTTTTGTTCATTGTGCCACATTGAGTGAACAATTTATAGGAGACTAAATCATTATAATGTTCCGTCATTGAACCAACATGATTTATTTCTTAGATTTATTGCGCAAGAATTATATATTATTAATTCGTGTGGTTAAATAAATAGCTCTACATGGCTAAATAAGTAGCTTTAGATTTATCTTAAATTTCTAATATCATAATATTAAGACGGGATGCCTCTCAAAATAATTTTATCAAGAAAGAATTATCTTTTATTAAGTGAAGCTAAATTTATATTAAATCTAGGAAATCATAACATTAACAAGAGTTGTCTATCAACATATTAACAACTATTAACAATTATTGCCATGCAAAGATATTAGTCTTATACCTTGGTGTTATGGCATCTTAAAAATCATAATGATTAATTAAATTTAACAAGGGGCAACTCCATAGTCTCTGCTGAAATTCAAGGTCAGTTAGCAATATTCAAATATAAATTTATGGCAATTTATGGTTGCATAATACATGAACATTTTTTATCCTATAATATAATTATTAAGACAAATTAACATATAGTAAGTTTAGATAGTTCTAGAAGCTAAAGTGTTTTGCCTTCCCTAAGGTTTAATAATTCATTGCTTCCTTTCTGTGAGGATTGTTAAACTTGATATGAATAACATTGGAATCACAGAAACTGGAAAAACAAGGATCAAGGCTAAAAAAAGGCCATATGATAGAGCTCGATGGTCAAATGCATTACATTGTGCAGCTCCAACAAACATTAACTACTGCATCAAACATATTCTTTATGTAAATACATTTTGGTAGGCCATAATGATACCCTAGGAAGTAGATTTACTTAGCGATCAGGAGGATTACACTGTACGAGATGAGCAAGATTACATTGTATGTGTTCATGCCGAAACGTTTAAAAATCCTTCAAAAATAATGCACAAAGTAATGTCATATTAGCAATTTCTTTTTCTCATAGAATAAGACAGAATTTGTCCAAATTGGCCACTTAATTTGCGATCAAATTTTTAGAATCGTGGAAGTTAGCAACACCATCAAAGAAAGGATGATTCTCATTCCTTCTTATTTGGGCAAGAAGATGTTGTCGCAATTTCCTTTGTTGTTATTCCTTTTGTATTTGCATTTCCCTTGCTTTCATTTGTTGTTCCTGCAAAATATCCACAAGTATTTCCAAAACATATCTACTCAAATTAATATGTATGTACAATAAATAACAAACACTTCCCTTATTTTTATTGACATAATTAAGGGTTAAGTTAAATATGGGAGGTCATCTCAACATATGAAGCTACTCATAGTGCTTCTCATTTGTTGGTGAGATGAAAATATCCCAAAACACAGACTACAATTCAAACAAAAAGCCTCCAGGTGCATCAATTGCTGGATCCAAAACTAGTTACTTGTTAGAACATTATTGATAATTGCAATAACTACATAAAATTCCAATAAATTGAAACTGTATTACAAAGAAGAAATAAAGTTGTCTAATGTGAAAAATATAGCAGTGAAACTAGAGTTATATAACCTTCAAAATAATTCCCAAAGTAATGGCATACAGACAATTCCATTTTCTCATATAATAATGAGAAAGTTGTTGAGATTAATGGAAAATATAGACAGAGATACAAAAAGTGGAGTTATCTAACCTTCATAGAGGGATCATCAAATCCCTCTGTTTAGTGTTGAGACTTCAAATGTTCCTCAAGGATTTTCGACACCATGGCATTGGGCATTGAATTTGCAATATTTTCATAATTGTTGAAGTTCGTAGCACCATTAAAGGAAGGCTGATTCCCATTCCTTCTTATCTTTGCAAGAAGATACTACTACAACTGCCTATGTTGTTGCTCCTTTTGTATTTGCATTTCCCTTGGTTTCATTTTTTGTACCTTCAAAACATGGATGAGTATTTACAAACAAGACCATTATTACCCTATTGTTAATCCTCACTTGCTACATAGGAGATGCTCTTGGGCGCTAACATATCATTCTATTTAGTAGGAACTTGAAAAATCAACATTATAAGTGTGATCCAAAATGGCTCAGAACACTTATGTAAAATGTACAAAAAAACACATTATGATTTCCATTCAAGTAACTTCCATCAAGTATACTCTTTAAAAACATCATCTCTTAAACTTATGATCAACTAAACTATAGTTTTTCTTAAATCCACAACTATGACTAATATTAAAGGTGTAAGAACAAACCCTGAAAGACACTATGATTAACTAGGATATTCCTTTAATTGTATGAGCTATTGCTGGGACAATATATTGAAGGCTTAAGTGACCTCGACAATTGATACAAGAAACAAATTTTTAGGGTCAAAGATGAAAGATTTGTGTAACAAGGTAGGTGATGCAAGATACAATGAGGATCTACCAACGTAAGGAGAGAAATAAATTCCATATCCCAAGGAAAATGTAAGGACTTTATGATGGTAATCAGGCCATAAATGAGGAGAAATCTAAGAAACCACTCATGAGAGTAAGATGTAATGCATGGTAAAAAAATATAAATGAGATCAAATATTACAAAAACAGAGCTTTAATTGGAATGTGTGCTTGATTTGCATAAAGTGTAAGAGAACCAGGCCATCAACATTAGAAAGCAAAGTGAAAGAAACCTAAGCCATTAAAAAAATCTTTATCATTAAAGGAAAAATGCTTTGGAAATTAAAAGAGAAATTTCATGAAATTTCACCTAAGAATGGAGCATAAAGAAACATTTAATAGATAAATGAAATTGACAACACAAGATAAAGTAATTTTAATAAGATCAAAGGAACTTTCACCTGAAACCCTCATAATACTGAAACATTTTCGTTGATTTACATAAAATTTAACAGAATCATAACACTGAAATCATTAGAAAGGAGAGTAGAGAAAGCCTAAACAAATGAAATAAACCCTTTTCCCCAACTCAGAAAGTCAAATCTGAAACACCAGGATGGTATAGAGATGTAGTGTAGGGTTAGTTCTTTGTTTGGCTATAACATCTAGCTCAGCTATGATAACATTAGTGAGAACACTTTGAATCTATTAGCTATGTCCCTCGCTTTTCCTGGGTAGAAACAAGTATGGCAACACAGGGAAGGACATGATATCAATGGTGTGGATGAGTGGTCAAGTGATGGGCCCATAAAATATTTATAGAAAATTAATTACATTAAACGAGGCTCACATAATTTGACGCATTGATGTGGTTCTGAATGGTATTAATATCCTTGGCATGTTCTAACATTATAAACACGTGTCAATCTTTATACATCGTGTGACTATGCCCAACCTCCCTTTTTTAAAATAACAATGAAAACCATAGTAGAAAATGTTGTGGGCTCACATGGTGAACTAGAATCTCCGAGTGAGTGATCGTGAAGATGAAAACCAGTTCAGAATCTATTAAATTCTCAGCATATGAGTTTATTATGTTTTATCCTAAGCATGAACTCCTTTAGGTAGAAGCACCAAAGTAGTACATAACTCACCTACCTCGCGAGATATTCATTTTAGTCCTGCCAGCGAGAGGGTACATGATTTTTCAGCATTCGTCCTCGAAAGCATATAAATGAGGTGAGGTTTTTGAAGGTGTCTTATTTTTCCAGGGTGGTATTTATAAAGGCTTGAGCCATGCTTACATCATGGATTAGATTCTAGCTCTCTTTACCCGTTGTGGTTTGGTTGTTACGTTTTCATTAGAACCAAGTTTTGATGTTGTTTATTTGGATGGTTTGTAATTATTGCAAGAATATTTAAATTATTTGCTAATATCAATTACAATGTGAGAAGTGTATTCGTAGATAGAATACAGTGTTTTCTATAGACCGTGAAATGAACTAATAAACATTTTTTTATGCGAAAATACAAATTCCATAACATTTTTTAAAAAGATTATATTTTCTCCATGGGTTGGTTAAGAAAATAACAATTTCTTTATGGGTTTCTCAAATATCACAATTTTAAATATAAGGGTTTTCAAATCTCTTTTTTACACATAAATGTTCTTGTTGATCTAATGAAAAAAATACATGTATTTTTTAATTCACACTCACTACAATGTTGTTTATGGGTCTGAAACTAACTTCATAACATTTTCTTAGGCAAAAGGACAAATTAAATTACATTACATTTTTAAGAAAAATATATTTTCTTCATCACTTTGTTGGCCAAATTACATTTCCTTGTGAGGTTTCTCAAATCTCACAATTTTAAATCTAAGGGTTTCCAAACATCTATTTTTCCACTTCATGTTCTCACTAATCTAGTGAATTGAATTGACTATTTATTTTTATGAGTTTTTTAAGTCTACATCTTGCAAATTAAAAACATGAAAGAAACCTTGCAAAGTGGAGAACTTTGGCATCCATTCAGTAGGATTTTGAATTTTTTTCAAAATGTATAATCAAACTAAGTTCGATTTTTTGAACTTCAAAAATAGTACATCATAATTTTATTGTATACACATCAATTAAAGTAAGTTGGAAAGAAAATATATTCAACACTTTTTGAATTTAGAAGATAGATTGAATATTGAAACTTCATATTTGTAACAAAAAAAATTCGACTTATGCAGCAAACCACCTTGCACATTGTCCTATATTGTCAATTTTTGTGGCTTATCAATGTTCCATAGTTGGCTTCTTTCAGACTTCATACTTGCAGGAAAGGAAAGGAACCAGGCAAAGCTTCTCTCTCAAATTTTCTAACTGAAATTATGTTGCATTTGAGCTTTTTTTGCAGCATAAGATTGCATTTAGATTTTTTTAAGTGGATCTCAGTTCAAAACGTCGGCGACATCAATGAGATTCAATAGTAGCCTTCCATACAATAAACTTCTATCTCATTTACCTTCTTTTGTCTCCTTTACCAGCAAGTCTCTTAGCAAACCCATCTCTCCTTTACCAACACCACCTTTCCTTTACTAGCACCATCATGTATCTTACCATTCCCATATCTCGTTTACCAGCACTACCATGTCTCTAGCCATGCCCATATCATTTATACATGAAATTTTCCACCTGTACACACATGGAGGAATGTTGAGAAGTCTCCAACATATGGCATTGATGGCATCGAACACCAACATCTAGCCATTGTGCAAGACAACAATTTGGGTGCAGTGTTAAAAAAAACTTGGTTATAAAACACCTTTGGATACCAAAAAATTTTGCCCAGACTTAAAATCAATTGTCATGACTTAAAATCAGTTGTCACAACATGAAAACTAGACTTTGGATAAAATAAATTGTCACAACATTCTTACATTGGGATTGGAAAAGTGCGCAATAAGAGGTCGAATTTTTTATATCCAAACACTTTCGTTAAAATTTAGATCGATGAAAATTGCACTACAAAACTTTGGTTAAATGCTCATAAAGCCAAAAACAATTTTGGTCAATGAATGAATTAATGGGTCATCAACCATTTAGCAATCACCATAGCCCTATTGAAGGCATGGAAGACATGGACTAATAAGACTAAATATTATTTCCTAATAAGATATATAAAAGAACTTTTAGTTATCAAGTAAATTGTTTATAACATATTTACTTTGAGAACCACTATTCACATGAAGTTTGATATTTAATTTTACTAGTTGTTTAAATATAAGTTTTATGTTCTATCTTATCATTAGCTTGACTATAAAATATGGTTCAACAAAGTAATTTCATAGATGTAATTATATCTCGTGAGAATATTCAATCGCATTTATTCAAACTAACCAATGATTTCGTGCAATTATGTACACTCATTATTTATGTAATTTCAAATATTTTACAAATGATGTTGTACCATTCTCAAAAATTCATCAAGTAACTTTGTCAAACCTTTTAACTATAATGTATTTCGAAGAGGAACAATCAATATCAACTTTCAACATGATGAATTCGACTAAAGAATGACCTTAAAATAATAAAAAATATTGAAACCACATTTTAATAGAAATTTGGAAAGATTCTAACATTTCAAGCACTAATAATATATAGGCAATGCATTTTGAACAAATTATAATATTTGAACTAGTAAGAAGGAGAAATCTTCCTTACTCCCACCTCCAACACCTTAAAGGCCTAAACCTAGTTGCTTTGACATTCAAGTATGAATGTATTGAATGTGTGAGAGGCATCATAACCACACATTTGACATTTAATCAAACTAATAAATAAACCAAATTTATAAAAATTAGGAAATATCACCAATTTACCAATACTAAATAAGGTTCATAAAATTCCTCATAATCAAATAGAAAAATGTTACTTCACCCATACAAACAAGAAACATTATTATAATTTGTTTTAAACCACTAAAAGGCCCTTCAATTTCATTACTCTCTCTTCACAAGTTAGTGATTTATATACCAAATCAATGGCCCATGGGTGTGGGCATGTCACTTGAGTATCAACCTTTAAGTTCTAGGAATTTAGTGTGTACAATGCATGATTGCATGATGTGAGTGGATATAGACATAATTTTTTTCGAACATGTCCAATGAGACAGTATGGGTGATTATGTGCGTATTTTGGAGCCTTGACACTATATGATCATTTTTTTCTTATCTTAGAGTCTCATATTTGGATCTTAGTATTGTGGGCACCACATAGGTCAATGCTTATGAGAGTTTGAACCAAAAATACTATTACTTTCTTACTTACATTATTTTGTACAATCCTATTTGGAATTTCTTGTGCGTGTCTATGTGTGTGTCTACACACACACACACACACACACACACACACACACACACACACACACACACACACATAGATTTTTTAACTCACTTGTGAAAATGACAGTTTTAAAATTAAGTAAATGTCGTCATTGTTGTACACATTTTAAAATGGTCGATATTTGACACTTAAGTAAAATATGGATAAATTCGCATCAAATTTAGCCCCTCTATGTATGTAATAATGTATGGAACCCTTTTTTACATTTACTTATTTTGAAAAATACTTTTAAAAAGGAACTAAACATAAATCACTTAATTTTTTATAGATACTTAACTTAGCTTTAATGTTTATATATTTGAAAAGGTTTATTTATTTCTGGATAACTTCTCTAATAACACAAATCTTGTGGCACACAGATCACTCATTGTCACCAATTTTTGAGCAAACTAATGAGGTAGGCTAGAAATATGCTAGATAAACTATGAATGTAAATGTTTCTGCATTATTTTAAGATGTTGAAAAATATTTAAAATCGGCAAAAAAGATAATTATTTGTATGTAAAAACTTATCCTTTTAACCTATCATAAATTTTATCTTAATTTCATATTTTTAATCTATGAGGAATTAAAAGTGCAAAAAAATTTAAAAAACGTTTGAACTTTTAAATATTTGGATTCTCTCAACCTTCCATACTAGTTTAAATGGGTTTTATTGCTAGGTATGCCTAGATATATTAACTCCATATTAAACTTTGGAAGATTAAGCTCTCTTTTAATCCAAATAATCAAATAGGAGTGGGATAATCTTATATACCTTTTTTTCACACACACAAACACACAAAAAGTGGTAGTTATATTTATCTTCAATGAATTACTTAAATACCAACTTTAAAATATGAATGTATACATTGAGCCTCTAATTGACTAATTACTAAAGTTATCATATGGCATCACGATGTACAACATCTCTATAACAATAAGGGAAAGACAATTTCAATTCCATGGAAACCTTAAATCTACAATAGATTCTTTCATAGGTCTAAAGCATTTATGGGGCATCTAATGTACACATGCATTTCTCTAGTATATAATATTATGAAAAAATAATCCATGATTTTTAAATAATTCCTTGGTATATAATTCACACTAAAATTAATCCATATCTTGTAAGTATCCAAAGAAAAGGGTAAATTTGCATGTCCAATTTATTGTCCTAGAATGAAATATTGTCATTCAAGGTGCTTACGCAAGAATGATTTTCATTAGTACAACCACTCCCTCTCTAAGAACCATATGTATAAAACTATTGAAAATTATATTTTCAATAGGAAAGAAGAGACTACAATAAAACAACAAAGAATGACTCCTTAACTATGGAAGTTGGAATATTATATAAATCATCAAGTAAGCAATTAGTTTATGTAGCATATATAATGTTCTACAATTTTTATATCTATTCTATTTAATGTATATAATTGTTATTATTATGATTTCATTTTCATTTCATCAAGGATGTCAAGGTGTTAATGGAGTTCGAGAAGGAATGAAAATTTACAATGTAGAATTTAGTAGGTTGCGCTACTATAAAAGCGTACAAATGGATCATTTGTTTTGGAGCAATGCATATTGGGAAGAATGTAACAAAAACATTACTGAGAATATTTGATGGAAGGAATGACAAGGAAATGAATTCAAAATTTGTAATGATTTTGAGTAAGGCAATCTGCAATGAAATATGTGATTGATTACATGGTGATGAACAATGAGATACACTTCCATGGTTATTTATAGAGAAAAAACAACATTGTAAAAGAGTTCATTCATAAAATTTAATTTCCTGTGATAATTTCTTCAAACTTATATAATATGTTAATAGTTATCTCTCCAAAATTTCCAAGGGTTCTTCAATGTGTTAAAAAGCAATATGAGAGGTAACTACAAACCTACTTTGGATCTTAGGATCTAGCCTTCCTAAACTCAGA
Source organism: Pinus taeda (assembly GCA_000404065.3). Lineage (NCBI taxonomy): Eukaryota > Viridiplantae > Streptophyta > Pinopsida > Pinales > Pinaceae > Pinus > Pinus taeda. The sequence continues at coordinate 1,615 of APFE031574968.1, read as the reverse complement.
TAGGGATCTCTTTGTATGATTTAATTTTGTTTACTTATAGGATTTTAAGCTATTTATGTATGCTTGATTTGGGTTGGTTTTGGTTGAGTTGGTGGAATCACTAACTTAGATGAATAGGTGCTTTTCCATTTTCCATTGGGCTGTGGAGTCAATATGGATTTGAAAATAGAACAACAACAAACCATAAAGAAAATGTTACAGGGAAACATAGGTGAGCAATATCAAATATCAAGGATGGATGATGAATTTATTTTTCAATCAGGATCAAGGTGCAATTAAGAATTCCTCAAACGAGATACTAAAGAAGGATGAAGGAGATCAATCAGGCTCAGAGGGCAATTAAGAATTATCTAAACTAGATATCAGAAGAAAAAATATAAATGTGTAACAGTAAAAACAGAGTGTAATATCTAAGAAAATTCTGCAGTAAAATTTCAGTTATAACATTTAGATTTTAGAACACATATGAGTTTATGGAATACTTTCGAAAAAGAACATGAACAAATGAAATTTGTACTTCACTGAGATAGCTCAACACATGAATCTTGTAAAGAATTCCCTTTATAACTTATTATGTCTATCAACTGGAAGTTGGTACAATAACCCTAAGGTAGTAGATCAGTCAACTACAGAAATATTCAGAAATCCACCCCCTAATACTTCAAATGGAAGAAGTATCTATACAATACTTTTACAAAAATATCTTGTCAACTAATTAGGATTTATTTTAGGAAAATAAATATCTTTATACAAAAAGATAGTGACACCTTTTTAACTGATTGAAATCTGTCCCTTTTTATTTGATTGCTATTACTAGATTTGATTCTCTTTCACGTTGTCTGCTATTTCACACCGTCTGCTCCTCTCACCTGTTTGTCATTCACCTGATTCTCTTTTTTCATCGTTTATAGTAAGTCACACCATTTTTCCCATGTTTCTTCATCTAGGAGTCTGATTTTCATCATCCTTCGGTAAATCTCATATCCTTCTGTATATTTGGCAAATGTAGGCTTGTTCACAAACAGGTGATTTACCTCATGCTAGAGGTAAAACAAGTTTTCCAAAGTCTAAAGGAGCACTTTTCCTATGGGCACACCTTTCATGAATGAACTGTTGGAAGTTTCTCTAGCTACATCCTTCATCTTCTTATCATAGTCTTCATGTTTCATCAGTTTATCATTGATTACCAAAGCATTAAGTAGACCCTTCAGTCTCAATACTTCAAACTTGTCGAAAAACTTGTTTACTGCAAGTTTCATGTTTTGACATTTCTCCTCAAGATGTATCATTAGATTTCTCTTGGAAATAACTTTCTTTACTTCTAGAATAGTCTCCGTTCTATCAATTATCCCATGCTCCTATATTTCATGCTTGTTTTCATAATTTAGAAATTTTATTATTTTAGATGCTTCCTCTGATTTCTCCCCAAGATCTACTTTTACCTTCTGAATTGCCTCACTAGCGCCCTTCACTAAATATTTTTGTTCAAATATTAATTGTATAGATGGCCAAATATCATTAATTGAGTCAATGATATTGGCCCATAAATGTTGCTTGAGCCAAATTCTCCTTTAGTGACAATTCGTTTTCTAGCTAGTGGATCATGTCATTCAAT
>APFE031574967.1:188484-246436 GCA_000404065.3 Pinus taeda | reverse complement strand
AATGTGGGATCTCATAGAAAAACCAGTCCAAAAACAACCAAGGAAATATAGAGGTTAAACCGCCTCCACCCTCATCAAACCATGATCACACAAAAATCAACGCTTTGATCACAACCAAACTAAACCTGGAATTCTATCTTGAATCCATCACTATCGTTGAGGAATTTTCCATCTCCTTGTCTCTTTTTCTTTACCGCAATCTAATATTGGATCACCAGGCCCTAAACTGAGACTACTCCCTCAAGCTTTACAAAAACACAAACTCGGATCCCTAGGCCCTAATCTAAGACTTCTCTCTCAAGTTTTTCTTTGTATCTTGCCAAAACGGGTCAAGGGAATCCTAGGCATTTGGGAGTGAAATTTGAGACCACCTCCGCTGTAGATTCTGAAATCAATCTAGAAAACCAAATCTCAAAACTGATATAAACACCCCAACGTACCATGGAATTTGGAAAAGGAAATCTTAGGCTAAAAACCATTGTCATAACCTAGGAAAGCCATCCCACTGTTAACAAGAGAACTATACAACAACATGAAAATCCACACATGTCCAAACTTGCTACCAAATAACACATGCAAAAGGTTACTTGCAAGTATTCATGCTGAAGCTACTTGTTCCTACTCTTCTTCATTGATCCTTACATTCCTTTCCTTTCCTTTCCTTTCTTTTCCTTCCTTGATCCGAAGCTAGAGTGCTCCAAGAAAACTCTAAGTGACCAAGAGAGAGAGAGAGAGAGAGAGAGAGAGAGAGATGAGAGAGCTCCAAACTTGAACTGACAAAAGGTTACCAACTGATCCTTAGAAGCCCTTTTTTAAATGAGGCCTCTAATTTCTTCCTTTTCCATTATTTTCCTTCAATTTTCTCCTCACATGCAACTTGTGACCTTTCACCTTACTTTTCTCCTAATTTTCCTTATTTTCATAAATAAATGTGCCAAAAATGTCTTTTTTCCTTTTAATTCCTTTGCCTTAGCCTTTGCCAATTTTCCTTAGCGAAAACATACATCCATTGATGCCCAATATATCCATTGATGGCCAATAGGAATCTTTTCCCAACATTCATCTTGGAATAAGTGTCCCTTAACCATGGTCTTATTTTGCCTTTATTAATTCTTATTACATGCTTTTTTAACCAAAGATAATACAGAACCCTCCCCCTTGGGGAACACCATCCTCAATGTTAAACCACATCATGACCTCAGCAAATCCATTGAAAGGAAAACATACAGCCCATGGAGCTTTATAGCTTAGCTCATTGCAGTATTTACAATGAAAGAAATCCTCAAAAGAAAAACTTCATGACAACAAGACAATATAACAACCATTCCACTTATTGGAGATTTATAAATTAGCTCATGGAAGTATTTACACCCATATGCACACATATACCAAAACATCAGCAAAACATATGACAAACATAAACCAACATCAAACCAAAACTGCTTCGCCTCAACCGGCAAATAATGAACGATATAGGGTCTGCATCTGATGTGTTATCTCCCATGTAGCTTGTTTAGGCCCAAAGTGCTTCCATTGCACTTTAACTTGCTCTATGGATTTGTTCATAAGAATGAGATGTTTCCACTATAATATGTACTAAGGCTCTGGCTGGAGCTCTCCTTCTTGCTCCAGCTGCAATATAGACCAATCAATAAGATGATCAACATCCTTTATATACTTCTTAAGTAGTGAAATATGGAAGACATCATGGAATTTCACTATTGGAAGCAGTGTAAGTCGATATTCCACTGGTCGAATCCTCTTGAGGATCTCAAAAGGCCCCTAATATGTAGTGCCAACTTGGCACATGAACCAATTGTCAAAGATATTTTCTTGGTCTTGATGTGCAAATACACATGCTCCCCAACCTGAAACTCCTTGAACACCTTGTTTTGTTCTGCAGAACTCCTCTATCTATGATTTGTTACCTTCAGATTCTTCTTTACAACTTGCATTTCCTGCTCCATATCCACGAACATATCCAGTCCACTAAGTACCCTATTCATTGGATCACTCCATCTAATGGGAGTGATACAACTCTACCCATACAACTCCTCAAAAGGGCTCATCCTTAATTACTCGTAATAACCATTATTGTATGTTAACTCAACCAATGGAAGATAATCCTCCCATATACTATGTTGGTGAATCATGTACATACTCGACATATCCTCCAAGATTCTATTAACCCTATCTATCTATCCATCTGTCTACATATGTGTTGTGTTGAAGGAAAACTATATACCTAAGCCCACAAATAGCTCCTTCCAAAACATGGAAGTGAACATTGCATCCATTTTCGACATAATCTTCTTCGAACACCATGCAGTCTCACTATCTCTTTGATGAAAAGTTATGTTACCTCACTAGCCGAATATTTAATTTTCATTGGAATGAAGTGAGATACTTTTCTCAATGTGTTAACCATGACCATAATATAATCATATTGCTTCACTATCCTTGGAAGACATGTAATGAAATCCATGGAAATGACCTCCCATTTCCATTCTGGAATCGCTATAGGTTGTAGTAAAACACCTAGATGCATACATCGTGCCTTGACCTACTGAGAATCTAAACATCTAGCCATGGACTTTGCAACTTCCTTCCTCAGATTCGACCAATAGTAGAACTTCTTCACCATCGTCAATGTCTTATGATATCCTAGATGACCCGAGTATGGCTTGACGTGAAACTATCTCAAGATAGGATTCTTAAGCTCTCTTCAATTCAACGTGTAGATCCTATCCCTTAATCTCACAAAACCATCTGTCGTGAGACGATAGTCTGCATCCTGATCACCTATACCTGTACCTATTCTATGTTGTAGCTTATGCATAATATCCATGTATTTATCATCTTCGTTTCCTCCCTGTAAGATCATATGATGTAACTATGTCCCATAGGAGCTCATAGTTTATATATGATTTACCTATACCTTCCTACTAAGAGCATTTGCAACCTAATTCTCCTTCCCTTTGATGTATCTGATCTCAAAGTCGAACTCACTAAAGCAGGGAAAATTTTAAGAACCACCCTAAATTTATATGTATAGTAAATGGGCTAATCCCCATGATACATAGGAAAAATGGGAGGTGGTTTTTTCAATAATTTAATATGTATATATAATTTTTTTGGCGAATCTCTCACCAGATTACATTATCTTGTACAATGATGGAGAATCCTTCACTGAATTATAAAATCTTGTAAGATCTTGGCAAACCTTTTATTGAATAATAAAACATTGTGAAGTCTTGGCGAATGTTTTGTTAAAGTATGAAACCATATATGATAATAAGAAAACATATTCATTAAACTATAATATACTAACATACATGTTTGGGAAAAAGAAACATAATTTTCTCTTCCTAAAAACAATGTTCCAAGTTTTAGTGGACATGTGTGTCAAGGTTATTACAATACACTCTTTCATATCCTTCTATTAGTTTTTATAATATTCCACAACAAATTTCTTGTAGGTGTTGAGATTGACAACGAGTTCTGTCAAGGTAGGAGAGATTAATCTTTTCTCTACAACTTTTGTCAAGCTACCACCTTTTTCAAGTTATCAAATTTCTTTCTTATTCCATAGACTCCAACTGTGAGATAAAAAAAAAAACACATCAAGCTTGTTTACCCCAACATGCCAACAAGTAGCAAGCTCCAACTATATTATATAAGAAAGTATTAGGTATCCCAAAGGCTTGAAGGGGATTTAATTGAAAGAAGTGACCATTGTGAGAATCCTTCCAATCAATATATGAATAAATAAATGTAGATTTATTATTATTTTAATTGTAAATCGTCAATTAAATAATAAAATTTAATTACGTCTCTCCCAATCTAAATTGCTTATTAGCATAATTCACTACCCACATAGGTCTTGCATTTTTTAAAAGCATTGGAACATGTAGATTAATTTCCTTTTTGGTGAACAATCTCAACCTTTTAGGAAAATATGGTGCAGTGGCTCCAACCCCTACAAATCATTAGGACAAGCTAAGAATAGCACATAAGATGAAAGGTTGTACAAACCAGCATATTTTTCAAACAACTAATCCAACATCAGTACCTAAACTTTTTCATAACGATATCATATTGAGAATGTTTGAAAAATGGTGAGAAATCTTCTACGAGGGTGATGCAGAAAGAGTGATAAGGTTTCATTCTTTTGAATTTTTTTTTGTTAAATAAGAAAAAGTTAAAAACCAATATTAATGGAGATATTGGTATTTTTTACTAAATTTTATGAACTGATCAAATGTAGCTTTAACCATTCACCCTAAGATGTTTTTACAATATAATTTCCGAAGTCTATTTAAGATCTTCATTATCATAAAAAACAACCTATAACCATCTTAACTCCACATCTACCACTCTTAGGGGGATGAAATCTATTTATCCCTCTGAGCACTTGGTAGACCCAAAATTAAGATGGATCTAAGATGATAGAATTTCCCCTTTAAATAGTCCATGCTCACATGAATACCATGGAGCTTAAAAATTACTATTAGTAATTTATAAAAATTAATAAAATTATAATTGATTTTTATTTATTTTTTATTTTAACCAAGTTAAAATGTTAAACATACATTAGATTAGCCATTTTTATTTTTATTAATACTAATATTAGGGTTAATAATGTTTGTTTGCATGGTATTAATAATAATCTAGCTCATGGTATTTGGCCCATAGTATTTTGCCCATAGGTTTCACCTAAATATAACGCATTTTTTGAATGTTCGTAATATAAGATGACTTATGGAGTAAATATAAAAAAATGTTTTATTTGTTTACCATACCTCTCATTTATTTATATTTTTATTAATTTACCATACCTCTCACAAATATGGTATTCGGCCCATAGGATTCACTTAAATAAAACCTTTTTTTAGCCTTCATAAATAGAAAGAGGGTTATTGACTAAATATAAAAAAATGTTTTATTTATTTACCATATGTCTAGTTTATTTATATTTTTATTTATTTACCATAACTTTTTAGTAAGTATAAAAGGAGGATTTATTGATTTACCATACCTCCACTTTATTTATATTTTTATTTGTTTACACCCTTGCATGTATATAAGGTGACTTATGGAGTAAATATAAAAAATATTTTATTTATTTACCATATCTCTCATTTATTTATATTTTTATTAATTTACCATACCTCTTTTATAAATATGGTATCTAGCCCATAGGATTCACTTAAATAAAACCCATTCTTGAAAATTAGGGTGAATGGAAGGTCGTAACTCCTAATTTCAAGGGCTAAATTTATCTTTTCTACCTTCTCCCTTAAAATAAGGTGGGCTATTTGAGGAAATTTGTAAAAATGTACTATGATACAAAATATTCGCCCACTAAAAATTTAAAACCCCTTAATTTCGCCTAAGGGCGAACATTTTCCCCTAAAATTTTCCATGCACTAAAGGTAGGCAACCATTTAGCTTGCCTCACATTTAGATTTGGTAGATGAAACAAATATATCAACCCTTTGTGATCGCTCATCAATGTAAACCTCCTGCCAAGAAGATAGTACCTCCGCACCTTCAATGACTGTATAATCTTCACTAGCTCAATATCATGCATTGGATAGTTTTGCTCATGCTCATTCAATTTCTGCGACTCATAGAAGACTACCTATCCTTCCTACATGAGAAATCCACTGAGTCCACTCTTGCAAGCATCTGTACACACTACAAACTAGCTTGTTACTTTCCACGTCCCGTATTAGTTGTATTGAGTCTCTTGTAAGGAACTACATTTTATTTCTCAATTGAATGTTGAGGTCTTCCTCTTTTTGGTGGCCATTTTCCTTTATATTTCATTTATTTTCAAGTCATGCATAGGCTCAAATTTAAGCTTCAATTGTTCATAACAATGTTTCAACTTTCAGATGGCATCCTCCAATGATATAGGCTCATCGAAATTAATTTTGTCTCTGTATGCTATTGGAAATGCACTGATGAATCTTTGAACCTTGGCCTTCTCCTTCTTGAGGTAAGGAACATATCTCAACAACTCCAAAAATATGTGAGTATACTCATCATCTGTCATAGAACCCATCCGCAACTCATAAAAATCATTAGATTTGTCATCATAGTACCTCTCCGACAAATACTTCTTCTTGAAGAGCCTTTCAAATTCATGCCAGGTAAAATATTTGTCATCCATACCTTTGACATTCTTCATGTCTTCCCACTAAATATCCACTTTACCTTTGAGATTGAAAGTGCATATCCTTGCTTTCATGTTTTCTGAATAATCATGCAATCTGAATAATTTCTTCATACCAAGAAACCATGCCTATGCATCCTGTTATTTCTTCTTCTCTCCATCAAAGGTAGGTGGCTTTTCCTTCTTAAACTTGTGCAAATGGTATCCCCTATCACTCCTCCTATAAGGATGAAAACGATCATGATCACGATGCCTATCAAAACCAGAACTAGAATAGTACATGTGTCGATCACCTCTCCTATCTTAAGTGTCCAATAGCCTTCCATCTCTAATCATGTCATATCTATCTGGCCTATGTTTACTAGGAGACCTACTTCCATATGCCTCATTAGTTATTTTGGTCTTCATGTCCATGGCTGATATGATGTGGCCTCTATCGCTACAATTATGACAAACTCTAAAGAAATATCACATTCACCTCTGCTTGTTTCTCTTCCTCCTACATGATTTTGTCATTGTCTAATTTGCAACTCCATATTTCTTTCTTCTGGCTCTCAATGTGTTTTCCAAATCAGAAGAGTGCCCTAGACCATGCTACCCATTTGATGCATAGGGATATTGTATGTAGTCTACCACCTTGCTAGCCATTTGATCTCTTTCCTGCAAGCCATACTATGTCAACTAAACCAAATCACAATAAACCAACGTACCTTAGCATAAATTGGGGACGATACCTTGTCTGCAAGATCATCAAATCAACATGATACATGCTCAACATAAACATAATAGCATATATACATATATCGAATAAGTGTATTAATGCATAAACATCATTCTAGCTGGGGTCCAGTCATCAATTCAAGGACATATCAATAATGCACACTATGACCTCATGCATGACAACAGTGATTAATCCAATGTACACATTGCCACATGCAACTATCAACATGCATAAGCAATGCCTAATCAACTAAACATACACATAAATGCATGTACTCGAGCATAAGTAATCAACTCTTGTAACCAACCTGTAAGATTGATACATGTAATCAAAAAACCAAGAATGCAACCTAACATACACAGATGTAATTAAGCTGCATATACTGATATAACCAGTCATATACTTCTAACGATGAATTCCAAAAAATCAACATCAAGTTCCTCATGACAACCTTACTACATTGATCATGACCAACATGATGCAATGCAAAAAGAACATGGAATGCAAGTGTAAGAGGAACACATGAAACTGACATTCCTGCATGACCAACACCTTCACCCAAGGAGAATGCAACTAGGCTCTAATACCATTCTGTAACATGCCCTCCTCCCATGTCTACCCAAGAAACCGACCAACTAGGGTAAACATGCGACAAGAGAGACTACTAAAGGGATTCAACCTCCTTGGTGACCTTAAGAAAATGGAATCGATGGAACAACTTAATCAAACCCATTCACATTAGCAACAACACCCTTAGAAGACATGTTAGCCACTTAGAAATCATTTCACTTAGTCTCAATGATGATTTAAGCCTTTTAACCCCTGGTTTCTCTCATGCAATAGGAAAGACAATGTCCAGAAGCTAAAGTCACTCACATAGGCCTATGTCCCAGCGTCCCTGGACTCTTTTCAGTAGACCTTTACTAGTGCCCCTGGGATTTTAGCCACTTTTCTAGCCCACAATCCTAACCTCTTCCCAGAACTTGTTATAACCTTTAGAATCCATCAAATACATGATGAAAAGAGAGAAAAATAAAAAATCAACCTCAAGAGTAGGCCTGACGATTCCCAACCAAGACTGAAATTTTGTCAAAAGCTTGGCATCAATGCAACCTACAAGTCTAGGATACAAGACAGAGCATAAATGACTGAAATAACTTATGAAACATAACGAGAAGGATCACCACCTCCTCCATTGAAATATTATATCATCAATTAAGTATTGCATCCATTAATTTAACACTTACAAGTAAATACATGAAATATCCATGACATGAACCCGTCATATAACCATGATTATAACCAACATAGAGCAATATAAATATCATAGATATGACATCCATTAAATCCACATATAAAAAAGTGAAAAATTAAGATAACTTAGCTTTTATTAATCATAGGAAAATCTGATAAGGTTCGAGACTTCCATGTACCACACGAACATAAACATGGCTTAACCAGATCTCTCTTTTAGCCAGTCACCCCTATGCCATATTGCAAGCATGAACGTTGGATCTCACAGAACAACCTATCCAAAAAAAACTAAGGGAATTAGGAAGGTTAAACCGCTTCCACCCTCATCAAACCGTGATAACACCAAAACCGGTGGTCTGATCACGACCAAACTGAACTTGGAATGCCATCTGGGATCCATCAATATCCTTGAGGAATTTTCCATCTCCTTGTCTCTCTAGCTTTATAGCAATCCAATATCGGATCAATAGGCCCTAAGCTGATTTACCACAATCAAAACTGGTATCACTAGGCCCTAAACTAAGACTTGTCCCTCGGGCTTTAGCATGTATCCCACCAAAACCGATCAAGGGATTCCTAGGCATTTGGGATTGAATCTTGAGACCACCTCCACTCTGATTCTAAAATCCATTCGGAAAACCAAAACTCAAAACAAAGATAAACATCCCAATATACCATGGAATCTACAAAAGGGAAAGGCCACGCTAAAAACCACTATCATAACCCGACAAAACCATGCCACGAAAAGAAAGAAAACCATATCCCAACATGGAAATCCATGCATGTCCAAAACCAACTAGGAAATAACACATGCAAAACGTTACCAGTGAGTATTCCTATTGAAGTTTCTTAATCCTACTCTTCTTCCTCTATCCTTGCTTTCCTTTCCTTTCCTTTCCTTGCTTTTCCTTCCTTGATCCAGAGCTATAGTGCTCCAAGAAAACTCTAAGTTACCGAGTCATACAGAGAAAGAGAGAGAGAATAATGAGAGGGCTTCAAAATTGAATTGGAAAAAGGTTACCAACTGATCCTCAGAAGCCTTTTTATTCATGAGGCCTCTAATTTATTCCTTTTCCATTATTTTCCTTCAATTTCCTCCTCACATGCAACTTTTGACCTTTCACCTTACTTTATCCTAATTTCTTTTATTTTCATAAATAAATGTGCCAAAAATGCCTTTTTTCCTTTTAATTCCTTTCCTAATTTTCCTTAGCCAAAACACACATCTGCTGATGCTCACTAGGATATCTTTGCACAACATTTAGCTTGGAATAAGTGTCCCTTAACTGTGGTCTTATTTTTCCTGTATTAACTTTTGTTACATGAATTTTTCCCCACGGTTGTTACATCCAACCACTTTTACCTTGTGATCATTGTCATGCATTTCTTTTCTTACTTATGCATGTTGAAATTCCATGGTCTCACTTGCATCATTGCAGTAAAATGTCCCTTGAACCCATTTCTATCCTTTTCCTGGTGTTCTTACCCTTCTGAGAAATATTATTGCAATGAGTGGATGCAAATATTAACTTTGCTCACCATGGTTCCATCAACTTGGAATAATGTTTTATCCTTTATGCCACTTCTTTCTCTAGGATGATCTTCCTTAATGTTCTTCTCATGCTTGTTAAACATTGATGCTTACTGAGCATCATTTTACCTATATTTCAAGACCATTAAAACCTCATGAGAAAGACACCCTATATTGATCATACTACTATATCTTATTCAATCTCATTAAACCATGAATAGAACACCCTATCCAATATCATTTTATCTCCTTTTTGGGGTCGTTAAAACTTAACAAAAATGACACAATCAATCTTACTTGCCGTCCCTTTCATTTTCACTAAACTATGAAGCAAGTACAAATTAATAAAAAGACACAGGTGGGAAATTGTTTGATTATTATATCAGTGAAAATGGTATCGTTGGTAATGTCACCATTGAACATGAGACCTATTTACGTCAATACGTTACAATTAGGTTTTAGCTTACATAGGAGTTTTACCATACATATGATTACTTTTCCTCCTTTGACTTCTTACGTTTTTAGTCACTACGAAGGGTGCTTCTTACATGATGCAATGTGATTCTCATTATTGAATGCTTCAAAGTCAAATTTGTTTCATGCCATTAAATTTCAAAGAGAAGTATAAATCTTCGTCGACCATCTGCAATCCTTATTTTATTTTTGTGTCAGCCATCACTGTGTACTTGGTGACATCATCCATAGATAATATCTTGATATATTCCATGTCAATAGGCATGGTATAAATTAAGTCCCTCCTTCAATGGTTCATCTTCTATTGAATCCAACTTATTATTGAAGAGATTAATCTAAGAACCAATAATGCCTTGAAGCTTACATTGCTCAGTGGCAAGCTTTCTCGTGATCAACATTGCATTTACATCATTAACTCTCGATCAATAAAATCCATGATTGTTCAATGTTAACACATGTATAAACACTATATGGATTGTACCAAGTAAGTTCGGCTCCATTTTCATTATTGGTGGGTCCCCTCGCATCTGTTAACGATATACCTCAATTCATTGTTAATCAGACAATTTCTACCATGATCAACATCAACTAATTTATTCACATGCTAGCGATGCATACCATCAAGGTTGAGTAGAATACCTTAAGTCTTGTGACATCTCACTCTTATCATGACAGAAATTTTAAGGTCTGAAATGGGCCTCCTAAGGAATATTATCAAATAATAATGGAAATAATAAAATAAGAGTACATTACATCATCAAATTTTAGAGGAAAAAAAGAAAAAAAACTAATTTTTCAACTCATATTTTCGACTTATCTCCCTATGGTTTTACTTCAATTTCAAGTGAGAGAACTTATTGGATGCATAAATTAATCCCTCCGAGGAGTACCCATGTTGCGTGCTTTCAATTGGCCCTCCTACATGAAAAATGAATATACATGAAAAACATGATCGCTATCACATTGTCTCATGTATTTCTCATTTTTGTGTAGTAGGGACCATAAAAAATATGCAACATGGGTACTCCTTGGATAAGGAATTAAATTCCACACCCAATGAGTGTTATTGCTTGAAATTTGAGTAAAACCATAGGGAGATAAGTTGATAAGGTAGTTTTTTTTTTTTTTACTCCAAAAATGGTGAATCATACCTCATGGTTGAAATAATCATGTTGAATCCTATTGGTTCTTATAAATTTGATCTTAATTGTACATTTTTGTTTTGAGGCCCATTTTCTACCTCAAAATTTCTCTAATGATGGCACCCCACCTAGGTTGCGTTGAAGTTCATACCATCTTATGTACTTTGAGAGCTACTTTGGAGCAATTTCCTTCTATGTGTCCATAGTGTTATTGATTTTTGCTTTGACATATATCCAAATTTTATTTCTTGGTCTATATGGTTATTTTGTCTCCCTACATAGATCCATCGTGTATTTCTCATGTCCATATACTAGTATTTCATGCCATGGATCTGCACTATATGGTTTGGAATGCTTGGTATGTGCTATATTTTTCACACGATTAACCCCATGTGCAATTTATATCTACCATGCACATAGGAGGGTTTTCATCCCCCTCAGATCGAGAGGTATTTAAGTGGTGGTAGCCCCCCTATAGAGAGTTTGAAGAAAGACACTAAAAATAAATTTTGGGGAAGCTTTGTTTCATTCATTTTTTGTTGTTTTCACTTTTTAGCAAATTTTATGTGCATGGTGTCTTTTCCAATGGTTTTGTAGATATAGTCATAAGAACTACAATTGTATTATAATATAGATTTAATGAATTAGGGGTTTATGAATGCCATGGCATGTACATGTTGTATTTTAGCATTACAAAGATAATATATTGAAAAATCTCATTGCTTTTCTACGTTATGGGTTTCTAGAATAAAATATTTATTTTAATGTGTATGTGATTACCATTGAATATTTTTTGTTTTATTAAGAATTTCTTTGCAGGGGTTATTTGTGTCAATTTAAAAACTAGTTGTCATCCATGTTCAGATACTATTTATCTTGAGAATGGATATGCCTAACTCACAGATGACCTTACTATGTTTTATAGTTGGTTATCAATGTCGCTGCATTCGGGTCCCTTGGTTTTGGCTCCTTCTATCGATTATGATATATGTATTTGTAATGTTTTCTTCCCATCAATTTTACTTATAAACTCATGCATAATGGGGCATCTATTATTACCCTATTTTCAACTTCATTTCAGTGTGAGAAATCCTAGTTCAAATTATCTTAGTTGATGGCTAAAATGCATCCCCTTTCAACCCTCTTTTTTCTCATATGGGTCTTTGAAGTAATTTTTTAGATGATAGAGGGATGAAATTACATAATTGGGTATTTTATCATAATTATTTTATGACAATTTCATAACTATGAAATAGTAATTATTTCATATTTGAGATAAAAATCATAATTAAGAAGTTTCTTAGTGAGTTGGATAAAGCTTATAATTGAGCATGAAACTTGTGCAGGGCTTGTAATTTCTTGGCTCACATTCCATCAAGTCTATCCATAAATTTTATCCACCTAATTCATATGCCATCAAGCCTAACATATCATTTCCCTGAGAATCTAGATACATCCTCTCCGATTTAGGAAAGGCCTATTTAGTGAGATCATCTGAAGGGAGAGAGGGATAGAAATCAAAGACTTAGCGCAATAATGTTGGTGAAATATTTCCAGTGTAATCTTCTCTCTCATCTTAAAAGATCCCATTCTGTGAGTAAGTCAAGGGAAGAGGAGAACCAAGGACCAAAGTAGAGAACATATCACAGTTAAAGTATAATCTTGTATGTACTTTCATTATTATATGAATGAAAAAATATTTTTCTTCTCCATTTCATGTCTATGTATGTGATGGATATGCAATATAATTGTTGTATTAATTTTACATCACATTCTAACTTGGCTTCCATGGAGGAAAATATCATCCTAGTTCGTTTGTGGATGTGTGGATGGGTTTGGATTAAGGAGCTGGAGTGGGATTTCTAGTTAGGAGTAGGTTTTCTAGCTACAATAATGATCCAAAAAATACATCAGCCTCGGAGGGTTTGAAGTATGATCATTCATCTATTTTTTTCTTGTTATTTGTATCATTGGAAATGGAATGGTAATTAGGATATTAGCTTGGATATTCCAACCACTTTTTGGTAGACACTAAGGTGGGATCTGTGGGGTAGAAACTTCTTTCCCTTGGACTATTTTAGGGAAAACAATGTGAAACATAAATAAATTATTTCCATATATCACCATTAATCATTACCATAAAAAATCAGATATGAAATCTATTTTGAAAATAAGATTTTAGATGCCAAATAGACAAGGTATCTGAATTAATGTGTTGAGTTCTGATTCACCTAGTGTCAATTGTATTCCATAAAAACCTTCAATGTTTTAACAAAAGTTGAGAAGTAAGAGATATATCATTAATTTAACTAGCATTTCCAAACATTACAAACTCATCAAGGATATGACGTGATTGAGTTGTTGGTTAATTCATGGATAAACCTGAAATTTTTAAATAAACCACACAAACCCTTTCCATGCTAACTAAAATAAATAGTTCCTTGTTAAATTTATTATCATAAGAGATACAAGCAAGAAAATATATAATAAATGAAATAAATTTGGATTAAAGGAAACTAGATTATAAATTTTAAGGAGGCAAACCCTAGGTTGTAAATAAATAAAAAAAGAGAGAAGGGCAAAAGGTGATCGTTTAATTTTGTTATTTTTTGTTTGAAAATGTGTGATATAATAGTGTTATATGGACTATCAAGTCCTCGATGAAGAATCCAAGTGAGGTCTTGGACTTAATTGGGGATTTTGTTGATGGCACCTAGATGATGTCCTCTCAAGCCATATTTATGATGGCTTATCTTTCCACGAATATGGTGGGGGATTGTTCAATGAAGAAACATATCTAGGTAAACTAAGATGAACTTGAAGGATGTTCAAGGAAAGATATTAGAGCTCTAAGACGTCCAACTTCAATGAGAAAGGTGGGAACCTTCATTGGTCAAAGGAAAGGGTAACCTTCAATAATCAAAGGAAAGGGTAAGGGATATATATATTAAACATCCATCCAATTGGAGCATGGAACCCTTATCTAGCTTTGTTGTAGCTTATGCCTTCCACAATCCTACAAAATATCCTAGTATATCCATTTAACAATATCTAAAAATAATAATTCAAAAATATTATTAATGCTCAAAATCTATTCAAGTTATTTTTCTCATTAATCTCCAACAAAACGAAAATGAGAGAGGCATTCTCCATATATAAATAAAATTCCCTACGCATTACAAGTGAAACACTATGTTCTTTACTGAAATTATTAGAAAATTGAAGTGTCCTAAGTTAAATAATGTAGAAAAATATGGTAAATTGCATAAATGACCCATTTGCCAACCTCAGCACTAAATGATCCCTAAAACATGGTCCAAAAAATAGAAATTTTCCAGATTTGTGGGAATATTATGGCTAGGCCAAGTGTACCTTCCTCCAATGCGGTGAAAATCCCTCAAATTAGTGAATACATGATCAAGCAAGTGCACAAGACTAGGAGACCGCTATAACTAAATACCATTATTGAGGAAGTGAGCGGTATAGCATACCCATACACATGATACATCACATGACGGATTGGATGCATCATCGTACATAATTCTCCCCATCTATAGTTTTCATAAAAATAAAATATTGTCATTAATGCCACATCATCATTCAACTAATATAGTAAATTTTCACTAACCCCTTGGAGGCATCTCAACCAAAAAGCATTGTGAAAATGAACTATTATCTAAGAAGAGATTCAAATTTCAAATCCCCATAAATTACCCATGTGTATGGAAGGGGAATAGGTAGGAACCTATGGGTTATAATGGTAGCAGTCAAAATTAACCTCGTGTCACATGAGTACAAAACTAGACCAATTTTTTATTTATTTATCCTATAACCACCATAAGTAGCTACAACCATCTCTAAAATGAGCTCCAACATCCTAATAAACAACCTACATTTTTTCTAATGGAGAATAAACATTTCAATATGTGAGAAATTCATCCATCTAGGTATGGAGTTTCTCTTAGAGTGATCCATGCGACATGTGTGATGATGTGGCATCCTTGTAATAAATTAGTGCATTGTCATGGATCCCAATGTCATGACATGTTTCTCAAGAAAATATCATAGATCCAAATCTCTTCAAATATGGTAAAAAGTAAGTATATGTATCCCATTAGGATGTCATGGATCTCAAGGCATGGTAAATGGATCACAATGCAAACTTCTTACTTGATGTGGTGCATCCAACTTCTTGGTGTGGCATACAATGCCCTACCCTAGGTGATTTCATCGAACAAAACATAACAAGGGTTAATTTTGTAATTGTCCTAAGTATTATTGTGGTGGATCAATCATTAGGCCTTATAGATGTGTCAATTTCTAAGAAAAAGTGTGTTCTCTAGGTCTCTAAGTAAAAGATAGGAAATGCGATGGAAAGTCAGGTAAAAGGAAGGGGGAAGAATTCATGAAATGAATTTCAAATTCTAGTAATGATGTGAATGTTTTACATTTATAATCATGTAGGTTTCAAGAGCTACACATTTTGCATATAGAAGCCTTTAAGGACGAAACTTACTGTAGACCTACATTTCCTCATAACTATTTCTTTCTACCCTTTTATGCCTTTTTCTTTAAGTGTTCACCTCATTCAACATCTTTGCCTTTTCAGATACTGATAAAGAACCTAGAGATTATGGGTAATGGCCTCAAAGCAAGTAATATGTGGAAAATTCAAGAGTTGTCAAGACATGCACTTGAATTTTCCCTCATAGGTATTGTTTGAATGCCTCTAATAGAGTGGAGATCAATTTCAAAAGAACAAAAGGAGACCCTCAACCAATGACATGAGGTATAATAACATTATACTTATCTTTATTTTATTTAAGGCTGGGATCTACTTCGGTTTAAGTTTGTGACCGCAAGAGAATGAAACCCTTCCAAAAATAGAACACTGATATCTTTTCAATGATCAATGAGAATGATATGGATATGTGGAACACGGAAGCATACATCACCTTTCATTGGAATGAATGTCCATATTCACATTTTTTTCCTTTAATTGATCTAGATAGTCGTGAATAATTTATAAGTCACTGCCATCCATATGCTTCACATAGGGAAACATCTTATGCCTGAATAGGAAGGTACTCATTTATTATTGTAGAGGTCCTACGTGCATGCAAACCAGTAGTAATGAAATATAAGAAAGACTTGAAGAATCCATCAATCATCAAATCATCACCATATGCATGGAAAAATGAAATTGATATATTTGGATGCAATTTGAAGTAGGTGAAACATATAAATGGGATAAAGAATGAGGTATGAGAAAGCCGGGACTAAAGAGGCAACTAGAGACATGACGAGTGACCATATGGGGAGCTAGAAGAAATAGGAAAGCCCAAATATGGGAGAATCAAAATCTCTCTCCGACCCCATCCTCCTCATCCACAAACTGATCCAAGACAATACAAGATGCAATCATACAAGAGGTATGAGAGGAAGGATCCCACATACACTCGATGGAATTGTATAAGAGGTATGAGAGTATGGATGCAAAATACACTTCGATCCAATCATACAAAAGGTATGAGAGGAAATACTAAATGCTAGGGAACAAAATGGAAGAGTTTGTTGAGGATGGAATGATCATTTCACAAATACAATAGATATATACATGAATTTATGAATTTCCATTATATGGGTATTGTTACTTATATAACCTATGAAGTACTTTATTAGGTGTATGTTAGGAGGTTTTTGTCGCATTTAGTTTCCTTTAGATCTTCAAATTTCATGGCAAAGTGTTGAGAGTGAGAGCTAATTGTGGGTGATAGAACCTATACTAAGGGGCAATCAAATAGAAGTAAGACACAATCCTTATGAAAAGAACCCGTATTGGGTGTATAGTTATGGCATCATTCTTTCATTCAACATTTAAAATGATCTTACTTAAAATCAACCTAATTAGAAAAATACAAAAGAAAATAATAAAACATTTCATAAAGTCAAATACAATTTTGAAACTCTATAAAAATTTATAATGTCATATTTTCAACAAATTTTATTTTAATCATTTATATATTTATAATTTTTTTAAATATATAATATAATTACATTAAAACTCTTCTTAACGTGGTATGGATCACAAAAACCTGAATTCAGAAATTACATTAAAAATATTTAAAAATATAAAAACTATTTCCAAATTAAAAATAACAATTTATAATATTAAAATTTTAATTTTAATTAATATTATTCCAAACACATATAATTTTAATAAATTTTATTTTAGACATTTATATATTTTTCAATTTATTTAAGTTAAAAAAAATATTTAATTTAAATTTAATAAAATTAAATATCCAACCATACAATTACATTAAAACTATTTAAAAATGTTAAACCAAATTCAAATAAAAAATAACAATTGTATAATATTAAAATTGCAAATTTAATTAATATTACTCCCCAAAAAACACACACACATCTCTGTACATGTTGCTATAAAGTAATCTAAAACTGGAATTTTGTTTGGGCTGAAGGCTATTTGAATATTTTGCGTGGTGCATCAGTGGTGTTGAGATTAAATGTTGGAAGGGCAGAGGAAACAAAACAGAAATTCACAAATAAAACATGAGTTGTTACTCTTCTACTGTTCACACAAAACATGGTTCTCATAATGAACCCAGTGAAGGGTAGTTAACCTTTTCCAACAAGCGACATGCCTAAAATATCTTGACATGCATCCACATGCGACCACACACTAAAAGTCATCTATCACTTAACTTGGTTTGACTCAACACTCAAATACTCAATCACTCAAGCACTTAGTTAACTGACTCTCTATGTTTAACCAACTCCACATGCAGGATTAATTACTATTTCTAACACTCCCCCTTAATTATGACCGTATGACTCAACATAACTCAAACATGACTCAACTACCACTCAAACCTGTTTGCTAGTCTATGTCTCATCTAGGCTTATAATGACACAAGAATTTTACAATTTTGCTTTTTATTTTTCTCTACTTCCAGATTCTATATCCTCAAAATTGTTTCATTCTATGTTGAACTTTCTTGTTGTAGACTTTATTCATTTGTTGCTGTGGCAATTTTTCTTTGACTTGTTTTGAACTTGTTCTAAACAACAATTGGATCATGTATTTTACACCCGCCTCTTCAAATATTCATTCAACCATGGACTACTGCCATAATTGTTCATCTTCAAAATTTCTTATTTTCTCTGCTTCTTGCGCTTCATATTCCTCACTTTCTTTGTGCCATATTTCTTGATAGCAAAATCTTATCTCTTCTTGAATCCATTGCTGAAAAATGGTTTCAATGCATTCATCTTTGTCTTAAAAAATATCCATATCATTCTTTTCACATTCATAATCAAGTACTGTTGCTTTTTTCCTATAATCTACATCAAATTTATTAACAACCTTTCCTTCAACTTCTACTCCCATTCTATTTTGAACACTTCTATATTCAAAAACAATGTTTAAAACATCTTTAATATGACTCTCCTCCGTGAGAACTGCTTGTTCTATATCTACCTTCTTTTCAACTGCATGGAGGTTGTCTTCCACTATTATGTTGTTAGTGGATATTCTCATCAAAAACTCTTCAATCACTTTATCATGTTCTTGATCATCAACTATTGGTAGATGACATACTTCTTCATGATTTGTTTCAACTGCTTCATATCTTTCTCCTACAGTGGTAGCTTCACCCTTCAATGCTTCATCAAACATGGTGCTTACCATATTGCCATAATCAATCCCTGTTTCAAAAAGGAAATCACACATATCATCAAAATAATGTTCATCCACACTATGGTGGGATATCCAAGCATGCATGTGCTCATTGTCAATTTCATTGACAATTTCCACTTTACCAAATCCATCAACTGTGCCTGGATTCGTGAATTCACATATAACTTTTCAGTCATCATCCACATGTGCCTCATCATAGTGGGATTCACCATCATCTATATAATCCACATTATAGTGGAATCCTTGAGCATTTACTTGTTCTTGCTCTGTTTCACACATAGAGTCTTCAACTTCTCTCTCTGCAATGTTTGTTGCATCTTCTTTATCCATATGCATGCTTGCATAATGGGTTTCAATTCTATGGTCTTCACAACCATCATCCAGTTTCGAGTGGGATTCTCCAAGATTTGTTTTCCTCCCAGAGTCTTTCTCATCTACTCTCAGATCTGTTGGTGACTTCTTTGCTTGTGACATAACCTGCTATTGCATGTCACTCTCCTTTGTCCCAAAATATACTTCTAAGATCTTCCATGCTTCCTTGGACGTTGTAGCTTTTCCTACCTTGCACAAAAACTTCTCATTCATTGCATATTTTATAAAATTCAATGCTAAAACATCACATACTGCATCATATGGTTTATTAGATTCATACTCAATTAACTCTTTAGCTCTAAGAAAAGTTAGCATATTGATAACCCAATGATCAAAATATTCACTTGTAAACAGAGGAGGTGGTAGCAAATCAAAGCTACACCAATCACCCTCGATTTCTTCTTTGTCTTCTGCTAGAATTCTCGGTTCCTCGGTTGAAACCTCAACCTCTCTAACCATGGAAATGGTCTTTTCCTTCTCTTTTCGATTTCTATTATTAATATGCTTCAGTCATGCTTTGCGAGCCATGATTACAGTCACTCCTTTTCTTATAGTTGTTTTGTTGATTGCATGCGACTATCGGTGGACTGAGGTGTAGAATGGTTGTCTCAGTGCAATGCTAACGTTTTTATGGGCTAGGTGGCTAACACTCTTTCTCTATACAATAGTTGTGTCACTGCTAAGGCATCAACGACACGAAAAAAACTTGCATAGATTGAACCTGACGGAAGTTGGTGACGCGGTCGGTTTGCTCTGGATTGCGATTCTTTGTATCACTTAGACGGTGTGGCTTTACAACCTGTAGCTATAGATATTTGGTTTTCTAGATATTTTGGATTTGTATCTTGGATCTGATACCAATTTATTGGAAGGGCGGAGGAAACAAAACAAAAATTCACACATAAAACACAAGTTGTTGCACTACTATTGATCACACAAAACATGATTCTTGTAATGAACCTAGTGAAGGGTATTTAACCTTTTCCAACTAGCGACTTTCCCAAAATATCTTGACATGCATCTACATGCAACCACACAATAAAAGTCATATATCACTTAACTTGACTTGACTCAACACTCAAATACTCAATCACTCAGTTAACTGACTCTCTATGTTTAACCAACTCCACATGCGGGAGTAATTACTATTTCTAACACTAAACATAAACCCATAAGAGATAAACTAAATCTAGGTACGACCCCACGAGGTTCCTTTAATGCTCCATCTGGGAATGTGGGCAATTATTCCATGGTTTTTTCTTAAAGCCTAAAGACAAAATTCCTGAGTTACATGGGTTCTTTTGGAATGGTAGAGTAATGCATTTCTTGGCAAGAACCCACCAAGGGTTATGTTATTTCTATTTTTTCTACATAAAATGGAATGGGTACCTTAGTTTCTTAACAAATACACAATTCATTAAGACATGACTCACTGTGAATTTTCATTTGAGTGTCACTTAAGAAGAAGTGCAGTTGAACACATTATTACAACTTCTAAACGCATGTTGAAGGGATGTCTCTCGTAAAGTCTGTTGTGGGGTCCAAAAGGAATTTTCATAGTTTCTGCACACATATTGACTATTACAGACACAAGAATCTTCCCCATTCAGGCTCCTAGAGTTGATTATCATTCCATTTATCTAAACCCATTTCCTAATAAAAACAACTTTGTTACCAAGTAGGTAGGTGTAACCTTTTTGATTGTGCACGTAGTTAGAATCCCATGAATTTTAAGAAGTCGTTATCTACCTAGCTTTCAAAAATTTGTTGTGATGGTCTAGAATCCTCAATATAGGTTTTTTTCTTAAAAATATGATAGTAGATTATGATTTTTTTATGATGGTGAAAATGAATTCAACACCATCAATATTTCTTGATTAGCATTCACACTTTTGAATCTTATAGTATGAGTGTTTGAATTAATGGATAAAATAAATTCAATACTATAAAAAATTCCTTGGCTCCAAAATTTTTAGATCTTAATAGCTATAACTTAAATTTAGAAAAAATAAATAAAAAATTGTAAGATACCCAAAATTTCCATGATTTTAAAGGAAAATTTGAATCCTCATTACCATGATTCTCAAAAACAAATTGAAACATAGAATACGATTTTTAAGAAGATAAAATTTTTGCTGAAAAGCATAATCTGACTAAGTGAAGTGATGTGATGTGACAATGCCATGCCTGTTTGCATATGACAAAATTTAAGCATCGGAAAAATTTGACAAAATGCAGGTGAACTTTGGCATCTTTCCAGGTTTCAAACAAAAAAAAATGGAAATCATCTTAGAACCATCTTGACATTGATATGTAACGAAATTGCATTTAGACGAACATGATAGAAGAGAAAACAAAATTTACAAAGTGGTGTAGTGGTTGTGGAACTGAACAACTGATCACTTAAATAAATTCAGACAATTTCATTCGCCAAATTCCATTTAATTTAAGGTGGATATAGCATAATCACATCCAACATAGCCTTATAAAAATAGAGAGCAAAAAGCAATTACACAACATAAAACACATATTGTGATAAGATCATAATATTTACACATATATAAGATATAAATATGTTACTTTGACATATCTAAAATATAACGACAACACTTAAAACACACTGTGATAAGATCATAATAGTTACATATATAAAATATAAATATGTGACTTTCACTACCTAGATTATTACTACAACTACAAAAGCATGTTGATTGACTCTCAAAAACTCAAAATAACATGTCACAATAAAACACATTACTTCGGATACATAGATATAATCTACCTTGTGGTGCCGTGTAACTTGCAGTGGGAACTTCTACGTTGTTTCTTGAAAACTGAAGATGTATTGAATAATGGAAAAACAGCCTCATTGAACCGATGATCGTACATACCAAAAATCAAAGTTCGCCTCTACGATGGCTTGTTAGTTAGCAAGCAGTTAGTGACCTTGTGCAAAAGTTGAAGCTGGTGTTGGAGAGTTGAAGGTAGTGGAGGAATTTGTATGTCTGTTACCCAAGGCATATATAAACATTGGTTGTATAGGTTGGGTAACAATCGTAGAATGGTTGGTTAACATCGACGCAACCTGTGACATTGTTGGTCATAGCGCCCAGGAACCTTGAGTGAAAAGAAGTGCAACCGTGATGACCTTTAGTGAAAAGAAGTGCAACCATGATGAGCCTCGAGACCTGCTCTCTTAGGAATTGCCCCTCTAACATTGGATCAACAATATCAAAAACTTGATTATTCTCATATTGATTCCAAACCTACAACATCATCAAGGTCATAGTTCGAATTCTATAGTTTTAAATTAGTTTCAAGTTATAATCATCATACTGAGATTATATAATAAACAAATTCTTAAAACAATGCACCCATTGGAGAAGAATCTGCATAGGCTCTAGAAGGTTTCTATCCATGCTCTTTCTCCCACTCACGATCTCAAGGACCACAATGTCGTAACTATAAATGCCTGCCTTTTTTTGTTTATTTTCTGTGGACAACATATTCTGGCGCAGTGTAACCTCTGATTCATGATAATTTAGTGGTAATCTTTAAAGAAGGTCATATTTAGTGGTAATATTTAAATTAGTGGAATTGATAGGTCATCTGGAATTACTAGAATCTTTAATCTTTAAAGGTCATCTGATAGAAATTACTAAATGATTTACACAACTTACATTGTTCCACCAAATCTCGTAGAAACATGTGGTTCGTCTTCTCAGAAGAATCTAGCTAATCAGGAATCTGCTATTTTAGGATTGAATTTGTCATCTAAAAGTATATTTCCACATTTGATATTTCTATGTATAATATGAATGATGAAATCCTCATGCAGATATGCAAGCCCTTGAGTTGTTCCCACTATAATGCTTAAACGCCTTTCCCAGCTCAAATTACTTTATGTCTCTCCTGCATAGTTCTAATATCAGTATCTCAAAGCCTCATACAAGTTGGCATGATTTCAGGAATTATGAAACTGAACCCTAAAAACAATAGAATTAATAAGAGATGTTCCAGACAAATGGTTTTTTAGACTATTATTGGACATATACTCGTAAACAAGCAAACGTTCGTGCCCTCACATGAATCAACCAAGAAAACTAACATGTTTACAGTGACGGACACTGGAGAGGACCCTCACTCTTATAAGAAACTCCTCCGCAGCTTCAACGATCTCCTGACTTTCATTCAGTTTCTTAACAGCAACAACCCTCCCATCTAAGAGAGTACCATGCTCAACAAATTCATTATAATTGATCTACAAACAGAAGACACATTTGGACGAACCCATCAATTCGATATTTTCTATTATACATTGTAAACCTCACCCAATCCTCCTCTGTGAAGCATGTTGTTTCTGTCAAAATTTGCAGTCGAATATCTTATAAGCTTATAATCAAAGATAAATTCCTCAAAGTTTCCCCTCACAACAATATTCTCATCTGCGAAGAGTATCATTAAAGAAATTTCATCATAGGTGTTGAATACAACCAAGTTAAGTAAATCAGAACAATTTCGCAAGGAAACAACTAGAATGAAAGGATATTTTCACCTGTTTGTTCATAGTTCTCTCATTGCTTAATACGTCCACTGAATCAATAGAAGAGTACGAAGCACATCACCGCAACCAGAGGTGCTTTGCCAATGCTTCCAAGAAATATAGACACTATTTTCAACGATGATTTTCTCGATGAGGGTGTTAAATTAGAGGATGTTGCATTTAAAATGAAAGAAAAACAATCAACATATATGTTATATGAAAATCAAACTCCAAATAGTTGTAGAAAATATAAAATTCATACCAGAAGTCTGGTTATCTTTGAAAAACAAGCATGTTTAGTAGCGTATAAAACAGTCCACTTTGAGACCTCAGCCTTCAGTCTTGGGAGGACAAGTAAGTAATTGATTTTGAACTTTAGTCATGCATTGTTGACAACTACTAATGGTAAGCGAGGGCCAACACTGAACGAGACCTTATAAGGAGCCATCAATGGATCCAATGGCATAAGCATTATTTTCAGAAGTGTTGGTTATGAGATCCGCGGATAAGTCCTGAGCTCTTTGAAGGAAGGTCTATGCATCACTAGAATTCGTACCTCATAATAAACATAATCCCCAGGGTCCACATCTTGACTATAAAAGGTATTATTCTTGTAGCGGAGATGACAATCGTATAAATGAATATGAGCACCATTATTTTGAGGACACATTGCTTTCACTTGTATCGACACTCCCTTCACGCATTCGGAGCACTTGCTAGCATTGAAATAATTCAGACAAACATCAAGGCCATAGATAGGATCTGTTTTGCCAGAATTGATTTGCAATGAAGTAACGAAGCCATCAGAAGAGAGATTTGAAAATAGGTATTGCAAAATGAAATCTAGATTGTCTCTAAACACTATGGGATTAACATACATGCTGGGTCTACACCCTTCTCCCATCGATGTAGTCTGGGGATCGTCGGATGCAAGATTGACTGTAGTCATGATAGCCACCATAGTAACCAGAACTGGAAAATGAGCATGTTCCACAATCAGTCCATCTAATAACCAATATGGTTTGGGATTGGAACCCAATGTTGTGCTTATATCTGAAAAACTTGGAGGACGATTGGATTCCATTCAAATAAACTTTACTCTCGAGGTAGATTTAAATGGGGAAAAAACATAAGAGTAATTTAATGAACAATACCAGAATATTTGGATTTCAAGCTACTTCACCAAATGTACAAACTATATTGTCGAGAGACAGGTCACGGGAGCCCCTCATCTACATGTATCTTGCTTTTAGTCTTGAATGTTTATCACTCATTATGTGATAATGGTATTTCCATTAAATAGGTGCACAAAATATATTTAAAGCTCTCAACCTTGGTAGTCAGAGTTCAAGCATACTGTGTTTTGTGCTTAGTATGGCGTCCTCTTGGTGTTATGGTTTTAGAAGGGTTCAAGGTCAACATCAACGGTCAATGTCTACCTGTTCTATGGTTTGCTGGAAAAGAATAATTTACGCAGAGAGGTAGAGTAGTGACTTTCATGAAGTTGATTTCACGTAGCTCGATTTTGCGCAACTAGGTTTCACGCAACTATACAGAGACTTAAAAACACAATATTCACTCATGTCAAAAAATGAAGTAGAACAGAGTAAGTTTGGAGCAACATAATAATAACTTAGGATTGAATTCTAAATCATGAAAATACATTCACATGAGATTATGGCTCATTCACCAAGTAAAAGAAAGGTTTTAAAGTGATTTACACTTCACGCAGAATAACACACAATAAAACACAGTGAATGTTGTTCTTCACGGACCCACCAAAATTTTCTCCACCATTTTCTCCTCAAAGACTCTCGCTCTGTTTTTTTCTCTTACTTGCAAAATCATTTTTACATACATATTTATCTCAACACACAATTTGACATTAATACATGACAAAGCAAAAATTTAATACACTATTGTTGTTGAGTGTGGAAATCGCATAGGTGTCTATGGAGTATGGGAAATAATCACGGAATGAATGATTGCTCAAATCTAATTACCAAAATACATTAAATGCCTTAAATTCTTTACTGTGTTGCAGAATGGTTTGCTTGGCACTTTTGTTCTGGCTTCAGTCCTTCCATCTCCAAAAAAAGACGCAACCTGCAAAAATGCTTCTGACAAGTATGGTATGATCTTCCTCTGCCTTGACCTTGACAAAATGATACTTGTGTCTTGAAGGCATGCTCCAATAAGGATCTTGTTGGTCTATTCAATCTATGTTCATGAGATAACATTGATGCATTAAGTTGATCCACTCATAACTTTGAGAGATCCTTTATCTCTTCTATGGCCACGACAATGGAATCAAACCTTGCTAGAAAAATTCTCAAAACATTCTCAACTATTCTTCATTCCTCAAGTGTCTCACCATGAGACCTGATTTGAGTAACTAGACAAGGTGTTTGTAGTGTGGATCCAGACAAGGAGTTTGTAGTGTGTACATATGCTTGAAAGAGGGGACTTTGTGCAGTTTGCATGCAAGAAGGAAAGGTAGTGTGTTACGAGTCATGGAAATTGAATGAGCACGAGCATAAATATCCAATGCATGATGTTGAGCTGACAACAATTATACATGCATTGAAGATGTGGGGACATTATCTTCTAGGTAGAGGGTTTACATTGATGATCGATCACAGTGGGTTGAGGTATTTGTTTGACCAGCTGAATCTAAATCTGAGGCATGCTAGATGGTTGGTTACATTTACTGAGTTTGACTTCGAGATCAGACACATCAAAGGAAGGAGAACCAAGTTGCAAATGCTCTTAGAAGGAAGGTACGTGTAAATCATATAGTAACTATAATCTCATCTCTGATAGAGTTACAAGATAGGATCTTGCATGCAGGACAACAGGATGACAAATACATCGAGATCATGTACATGTTACAGTGGAGTACAAGAATAGGTATAGGTTTAGGTGCAGGTACAAGAGAGCAGGATGCAGACTATCATCTCATGGCAGATGGGTTGGTAAGGTTTCGAGACAGGATCTATTTGTTGAATCTCAGTGACCTCAAGAAGCTTACGTTGAGAGAGTTTCATGTGAAACCATATTTGATTAATTTATGATATCATAAGACATTTACGACAGTGAAGAAGTTTTACAATTGGCCAAATCTGAAGAAGGAAGTGGCAGAATTCGTGCCTAGATGTTTCAACTATCAACAGGTAAACATGGGATGCAAGCATCTAGTTGGTCTACTATAGCCTACATCGATTCTAGAATGGAAATGGGAGGTCATTTCCATGGATTTCATCATTGGTCTTTCGAGGAATGTGATGAAGCATGATTCTATTATGTTCATGGTTGATAGGTTGAGCAAGGTAGCACACTTCATTCCATTGAATATTACATATTCAGCCAGTGAGGTAGGACATGTGTTCATTATAGAGATAGTGAGACTGCATTGTGTTCCAGAGAATATTGTGTCGGATACGGATGCAAAGTTCATTTACAAGTTTTGGAAGGAGCTATTTACAGGCTTGGGTAGAAAATTGGCCTTTATTACAACTTACCATCCACAGAAAAATGGAGAGATAGAGAGGGTCAATAGGATCTTGGACGATATGCTGAGGATGCAGGTGATGCACCAGTAGAGGAAATGGGAGGATTATTTTCCATTTGTTGAGGTCGCATAGAATAATGGTTGTCAAGAGTCACTGAGGATGAGTCCTAGCATGGAATTGTATGCATGGAGTTGTAACAGTCCCATTAGCTGGAGTGATCCATTGAAAAGGGTACTTATTGGATGAGACATGTTGAAAGAAGAATGTAAAGACAACATGAGATAGATAGAAGAGTTATGCAGATCAGCATAGGGTATTCAAAGAGTTTCAGGTTTGGGAGCATGTGTATTTGTGCATCAAGCCAAAGAAAAGATCTTTGAGGATTGGTTCATGTGCCAAGTTGGCACCACAGTATTGCAGGCCTTTTGAGATCCTTGAGAGACCAGGGGCATATCAACTTGCATTGCCTCCAACAATCAAATTCCATGATGTTTTCCTTACTTCATTGCTTAAGAAATACATAAGGGATGTTGATCATGTTATTGATTGGTATATATTACAGGTGGAGCAAGAAGGAGAGTTCCAGCTCGAGCCTCAGTGCATATTGTAGTAGAAGCATCTCATTCTCAGGAGCAGAGCCATAGAGAAAGTTAAAGTGCAATGGAAACACTCTAGTTTAGAAGTAGCTACATGGGAGATGGCAGATCATATGCGAGCCCTATATCCTTCATTGTTTTCCAGTTGAGGCAAAGCAGTGTTGGTTTTATGTTTGTTTATGTTTGGCATATGTTTTGCTCATGTTTTGATATTTTTTTATGTATATGTATATCGATGTAAATACCACCATTAGCTAAGTTATAAATCTCCAATAAGAGGTATGGTTACTATCTTGTCATGTTGTCATGATGTTTTTCTTTTGAGCAGGTTCTTCATTATAAATATTGGAGGAATCTAAGTTATAAAGATTCGTAAATAGTAAGTTGGATTTTCAATGGTTTTTCTAAGGCCTTGGTGTGTCTTAACACTGAGGATGTTGCTCCCCAAGGGAGAGGGTTTTGTAATAGCCTTGGTGAAAAGTTCATGTAATAAAAGTTATTAAAGGAAAAAATAAGACCACTGTTAAGGGACAGTTATTCCAAGTTGAATGCTGGGAAAATATATCTTAGTGGGAATCACTGGATGTGTGTTTTGGCTAAGGAAAATTGGCAAAGGCTAAGGCAAAGGCATTAAAAGGTAAAAAGTAATTTTTGTCACATTTATTTATGAAAATAAAGGAAATAAGGAGAAAATTAAGGTGAAAGGTCATGGGTTGCATGTAAGGAGGAAATTGAAGGAAAATAATGGAAAATGAAGAAAATAAAGGCCTCATTCATAAAATGGCTTTTTAGGATCACTTCATGGATTTTTTCTGTTCAGCCTTTTATTAGTTAAAGTTTAGAGCTCTCTCATTATTCTCTGTCTCTCTCTGTCTTGGTCACTTAGAGTTTTCTTGGAGCACTCTAGTTTGGATCAAGGAAGGAAAGGAAAGGAAAGGAAAGGGAAAGCAAGGAATGGAAAGGAAAGGCAAGAAAGGATAAAAGAAAGGAAATCAAGACTCAAGAGACTTTAGCAAGAATACTTGTAGGTAACCCTTTTCATGTGTGATTTCCTAGCTAGTTTGGACATGCATGTCTTTGCATGTTGGTGTATGGTTCTCTTGTAGTCGATATCATGGTTTTTTTGGGTTATGATAGTGGATTTCAACCTAGCCTAGTCTTTTTCTGGATGCCATGGTCTGTTGGGATGTTATTTTAGTTTTTGATCTTTGGAATTGTCAAATGGATTTTTGAATCCAGGGCAAAGGTGGTCTCAAGGTTCATTCCAAAAGGCCTAGGAATACCTTGATTGGTTTTGGTTGGATACACAGTAAATCCTAAGGGAGAAATCTTGATTTATGTCCTAGTGATCTCGGTTTGGATTGAGGTAAAGCCTGATAGACAAGGAGAGAAAAATTCCTCAAAGATAGTGATGGATTATGGATGGCATTCCAAGTTCAGTTCGATTGTGATCGAAGCATCGGTTTGGGTATGATCACAGTTTAATCAATGTGGAAGTGCTTTAACCGCTAGATTCCCTTGGTTTTTCTTGGATTGATTATTCTATGAGATCCCACATTCATGCTTGCAATATGGCACGAGGATGTTTGGCTGAAATAGAGATTTGGTTCAACCATGTCTATGGTTGGGTGGTACATGGAAGCCCCGAACATGGTCGGATTTACCTATGATTAATAAAAGCTAATTTCTCTTACTTTTACACCAATTTATACATGGATTTAATGGTTGTCATATCTCTAATATTAATATGGTTTTATGCTGGTTAAAAGCATGCTTGAATGGCTGGTTTATGTCGTGATTATTCATAAGTTTACTTGTTACTGTTAAATGGATTAATGCAAGACATAATTGATGATGTAGTAGTTCAATGGAGAAGCAGGTGATCCTTCTGGTTATGGTTCATATGTTTTTTTAATCATTTATGTTCTGTCTTGTATCCTAGACTTGTAGGCTGCATTGATGGCAAGTGTTTGACAGAATGTTAGTCTTGATTGGATTTGCTCGGGCCTATTTTTGAAGTGATTTTTGATTGATCAACTTTTTTATCATGTTTTGAATGAAATCTAGAAGTTACAACAAGTTCTCGGCAGAGGCTAGCATTTTGGGCTTGAAAAGTGGCTTACATCTCAGGGTCACTAGCACAAAACTGGCAATTTTGGACCACAGTCACTGGAAGGCATGCCTGTGAGAGAAAAATTAGGTTGTTGGTTAGTCCCTTACCCATAGCATGAGAGCGACTATGAACTAAGGGCTATAGAATAGCAGTGGGACCTAGGGACAGGTTGTCTGAGTGGTTGACTTGTCTCCTGGGGGTTTTGTTGATGACGTTGGATGACTGTATGTGATGTTCAATTGATTCCACCTCCTTAAGGTGACGTAGAAGGTAAAATACTATCACAGTACCATACTCCTCATGTTTACCCTAGTTGGCATAGTTACTTTGAGTATACCTGGGAGGAGGTGTTAGAAAATATTGGATAATTCTCTTAGGAATTACGCAAGGAAGTAGGGGCTTTGCTGGATGAAGAATTAGCTAAGTGTTCACTTGAGATTGTTTGTAAGGAAGAGAGATAGATTGTACCTGTGGAGGAATTGTTCAAGTTGAACAAGCATTTTATTTTCTTCTCAGATCTTCTAGTGAATGCAATATAGATAGTCAGGGTTTTGAGTAGTTTCTTTCTCGAGAAAAATATTGTGTTATGTGTGGTTGAAATTCTTCTTTTTCTTCTTAGTGTTTTCATTGAAAGTCTTTTGTTTTAGCATATTACATAAGCACTTTGAACCTACAAGTACAAATCTACATAGATATTATTGTTAATAGTTGAAACATGTGATAATATTATAGCATTAATAAATTAGAAAGTTATTTTTTATATCATCAATTTTATTTGAAATGTGATATTAAATCATTATAAATTTAAAAAAATAGTTATCTTTATTACCAGTATATTTTTTCTAATAATTGTCAATTAAAAAAATTAGGTAAGTAAAACTTAAATATAATATTTTAAATTAGCATAAATCCATCTCAATGAAAACATCTTTCTGAGTGTTTAGAAAAAGTTTGCACCTTAAGAGATTTGATTGGTAAATCTTGAGTTAAGATGGATTTATAATATATATATATATATATATATATATATATATATATATTAAATATATATATTATATATATATATATAATATATAATCTGTAATGTATGTATGTATCACAATATATTCAAATAACTATACTATATTATTATATATAGTATTAAATATATTAATAGAATTGTTTTTAAATGATTATACTAATTTAAAATATTTATTAAATTGGACTTAACTATATTCCATTATGTATATATTTATATAAATAGTGAAAATAAATAAATATTAAATATTTTTTTATTTTTTAATATATATATATATATATATATATATATTATATTAGATATATATAGACATTATTTAAGTCAATTTAAATACAATATTTTAAATTAGTTAAATATATTTAAGAAAAAAACATATTCTTAGTTAGAAAAGAGATTTTCCAGAGGGATTTGATTCCTCCTACTCATAGTATCTGGAACATATATATATATATATATATAATAATATATATATATAGATATATAATTAGTAATATATTATTATTATATCATAACTAAATACTAATTATATAAAATATTTATTTTTTTTTTTCATCATTTTAATATAATGTTACATAATTGACATTGAAATATTTTATTTGTGATTCATATTTTCCACATTATAAGTTTCAAAGCCATTTAAATATTGAATAAATTACAAATCTTCCTTGTATCTTTATTACAAAAGGCTTATTAATGAAATTCTCTCTCTAAAACTAACTCTTACTCAAACATAATATTTTAAATAGCCATATTTTTTATACTTTTGGCCTCTAAGTGTATTTGTGTGTTAATTATATTATAAATGGGTGCATGGAAAAGATGAAATGTAGTTAAAAAGTTTTATTAGATCCATACAAATGTGATTAGGGAAAAATTCCTTCACTAGTTAGGATTGTACATTTCCATTTATATATATTAACATAATGATATAAATTAAATGGTTGGTAAAGGCCAATAAACACCAATCCATGATAAACATATATATCTCACATTTTCAAAATTTTAAAAAATAATAATAATAATTATAACCATATTTTTATATTTTATTTAATATTTTAAAAAAGTATTAATATATAAGTTAAACATATATTTATTTAAAAAAAAAAACATTTCACAACATTCTTAATCAGGGAGATTCACCCCTATTCTACTATGGAGATTGATAAATTTTAAACATACTTTTCTACAATACCATGATAACTCATTTAGTGTGGCACTTCTTCATATGACATTTTCTTTAATGAATTAATTTAATTAAAAGGGAAAAAATGGAACTTACGTTATAGCTAAATCCCGTGACACTTGTTCATATGACATTTTATTTAATTAATTTAATTAATTAAAAGGGGGAAAATAGAATAACTACTTCAGAGATAAATACCAATCTTTTAATTCTGAATACTAGTAAAATTATTTTAGAAAATTACATTATAGTTATATCCCTACCATCCATCTGATAATTATTATGACATATATATTTTTGAATAGATATTTAACCCCCATAAAATATTTTAGAATATGTTTACTAATATACACAAATTATACAATGATATTTTCCTTTCAAAATAGTTATGCTTTCTTTTTCCCATTTAATCAAATTGATTAATTAAAAAATACTTGATATGAAAAATGTTATAGGAAATGGTCATGATTTTTCGGGAATCTCATATTGATAACTCATGGTATTCGCTCATGGTATTGTAACAAAGCCTACTTATTGGTTAAGAATCTAGACCATCACATTTCTTTAAAATGTATATACATTTAACTTATATAAATTAATTTTTAATAATAAATAATAATAATAAAGTTATAATTTAGATAATTTTAATGATTATTTCAATTTTTGCAACTTAAAATATATGATGAAATACTTTGATTCATATTAAGTTTTGATCTCTATCAACATTTACCAAGCATTTAATTTATATGGTTGAACTAGTGGACAATCAAATTAAATTTCTAAAAATCATATTCCAAAATAAATACACCTGCAAGCATACTAGGATAGCCATATAAATTAAATGGGTATTAAACAAGGATATGGACTATGCTTCATTATACATCTCACATTGCCAAGATTAAAACAATCTTGAAAGCTAACTAAACTATAATTTATTTTAATTATTATTTTATAATTAATTATAAAATAATTACGTGATTTAAATATATACACATACAAAAAAACATGTAACAATTCTATTAACCATGGAAATTCTTAACATGTCAATATGACGTGTTACATTATCATGGCTTATCAATATTAGATGCCCAAAAAAC
The DNA here is from genome assembly GCA_000404065.3 of Pinus taeda. Taxonomy (NCBI): domain Eukaryota; kingdom Viridiplantae; phylum Streptophyta; class Pinopsida; order Pinales; family Pinaceae; genus Pinus; species Pinus taeda. The sequence goes on along the minus strand of APFE031574967.1, from coordinate 212,976 downwards.
CATAACTCATTTCATATGACATTTTTTTATATGAATATTTTTTGTTAACGAATCAAGCATAACTACTTTTAAGATAAATCTCAATTTTAATATTTGATTACTATTAAAAATATTATAAGATATTTAGCAGAGATTAATTCCATACAATCTGCTTAATAATTATTAATAATTAAAATCATATTTAAAAAATAAGACTATTAAAAAATAAATACATACATCTACCAATGTAAATATTGATAATATTAAATATAATTATAAATAAATAAAAACATTTTAGATCTCAAATCTTAACTGCGGATCCATCTTAACCCCTGATCTATCAAGAAATCAGAGGGATCAAATCTCTCACGGTGAAAAACTTTCCTCAGCATTTTCCCTCAAAAAATAGGTTTGCACCTCGAGTGATTTGATCCCTCTCGATGCTTGATAGGTCCGGGGTCAAGATGGATCTAGGCTGGTATATAATTTTTAGATGAATAGAATCTAGATGTAGTGCATACTTAATCATTTTTTATGTAGAAGTGATTTCTGGAGAAAATTGTGTGTTAAAGAGGTGAAATGTTTGAGGTTTTCGGTGAATGCTTCACCCACTATCAAGAACATGAAATAATAAAACTAGTTAAAGAATAAGAAATCTAACTAGTACATAAATAAAAAATATTAAGAAAATTCTTTTAGTAGAAATCACATAAGAGAAATATTTGACCGACATGTTTCGAACCAGCAAGTGTGGTCCATAATCAGGACCAGATCAAGAGGCGGACCATGGCAAAGACTTAAATAGAGAGAAATGTAAAGACCATAATTTCAGGTAATGATTATATTTGAACAATAATATTTAAATTATGATATTAATTTATTAATATATTAAAAACAAATACTATTAAGTAACAACTATATTAAGTGGCTAGTTTTTGAAAAATAATATTTAAATGAGGCCATTGAACTCACCAAGCACATTACGAATCCTAATATGGTTAATTTAGGCGGTATTTATCTTACATCTACATTCTTTTCATTCAATGGGGAATTATATGAGAAAACTTGTGGTGTCGCCATGGGTTCCATCCTCTCCCCTATGGTAGCTAATCTATTCATGGAGCATTTTAAATTAAAGGCCTTAACTTCTTCTCGGCTTTTACCTAAGATGTGGAAGAGGTTTTTGGATGACACTTGTGTCATCTCGTCCCATGGTAAGGAGGATTTGGAATTGTTTTTACTCCATCTAAATAATCAATCTAGTTCCATAAAGTTCACCATGGCATTTGAAAGTAATGGTAGTTTACCCTTCCTTGACATCCTCCTCTCAAGGAATGATGATGGCTATTTTTATCATCAGGTATTTCGTAAGAAAAATGGTACTCAACAATATCTTCATGTTAATTCTCATCATTTCCCGGCTCGAAATATTGGTGTTCTCAACACCTTAGCAAATAGAGCTTAAAGAGTTTCTGATGACAACCATCTCAATGAAGAGAAAGAACATCTCCTAAGTGTTTTATTTAATAATGGGTATAGTAAACACCAATGTACTAAGGCTTTCCTCGAAGCTAAAAAGGGTCCTAGTGCGAAGAAAGATACCAAGGATCGATTTTTTGGTGTTCATATTCCTTTTATCCAAGGGACCACTGACAAGATTACTAGGAACCTGAGGAAGAATAAGATGGCTTCAACCTTTAGGCCTTTAAATACCATCTGAAGCTCCCTTAGATCCATAAACGACCCAGTGGACCCCAAGAATATCAATGGTGTTTATGTTCCCATGATCTTGTGGGACTCCCTACATTGGTGAGACTTGTCGCTCGATTAACCAAAGCATTCGTGAGCATGCTGTTGACATCAAGCATGACAAGGCCCGCTCCTCTACTTTGGAAGAGCATGAAAAATAATCTAAGTATCACATCTGCATTCAGTATGCCCAAGTCATTTCTAGGGTTACTAATTTCCATCATCGTAAACTGAGGGAGGCCCTAGAATTGAAAAAAGACCCAATAATTTGAATAGATATGAGCGTTGGATCATTAGTAGAAGTTGGGTCCTTGTCCTGTGCTCCTAGTTTTTTGAGTTTCTTTTTGGGATTTATTTTGTTTGTTTATTTATCTATGTAGGTATTGGTGTCTTTTTTATTGTATTTTTTTTTTACTTATTCTTCATTAGAATTTATATTCTTGATCCTTTGTGCTTGCTTAAGTATTTTACCATCCTATTCATTCTTAACTCCTTTTAGTTTTATTTCTTTAATGGGCCTCAACCCCATATAATATTTTTTAACCTGTTTTATTTATTGATTATTTTTCTTTGAATGTATATATATATATATATATATATATATATATATATATATATATATATATATATATATATATATATATATATATATATATATATATATAATAGATAGATAGATAGATAGATAGATAGATAGATAGATAGATAGAAAAAATAATCAATAAATAAAAACAGGGTAAACAATATTATATTATTTATTTATTGTATCTATTTATCTATTTTTATTTTAGTTTACCTTATTTCTATTAATTATTTTTATTTATTAAATGATTTTATCTCACAATATGCATTTTAATGTCTACATTTCAAGTCTAGAATAAGACTCATCCTTGGGACTGATTCTACAAATGAGGGTTAAGATACAAAGAAGGGAATGTGATTGTCGCGATTCCAATCTAACTCCATCCTTTGCCTTTGTTTGACATAGACTACATAACCAACAAAATCACAAAGCCTTTGACTAACTTAGCAAATTCACCTTGAGCTAGTTGGCTCGCCACTTTGACAACATATCATATTTATAACCCCATTTTTCTTCTTTGTAGAATCAATCCTGAGGATGAGTCTTCTTCTAGACTCGAAACATAGACATAAAAATTCATATTGTGGAATATCCGAGCCCACAATATCAAAAACCACACCATAGAAATCTCCAAACCATTATTGATCTTATCTCTATTACGGTCTTGACTCCTTTCTAAAAGAAAATATTTTCCTCCTTGTTTAGAGTTTGATTTTGATTTTTTTTTTAACTATCTGATACTTATTAATATTTGGTTTTACTAAATTAATATCATAATTTAAATATTAATTTTCTAAAACTAGTCATTTGATATAGTCGTTACTTAATAATATTTTTTCTAATATATTAATAAATTGATATCATAGTTTAAATATAATTGTTTAGATATAGTCGTTACTTGAAATTATGGTCTCTACATTGCTCTTTATTTAAGCATTTTCCATGGTCTGCTTCGTCATCTGGTCCTAATGATGAACCATGCTTGTTGGTTCGAAATGCGTCGGCAAAAAATTTCTCTTATGCAATTTCTACTGAAAGAGTTTTCTTAATTCATTATGGATCACACAAACCTGAATTTAGAAATAAAAAGGATGTTGAGAAATTATTTATCAAATATACATTTAATTAACTTATCTACTAATTTCATCTTTATTTATTTTTTAGATTGCATTTAATATTAATCAATATTAGATATAAAATATAAAATATTTTAATTAATAAAAATAATATTAATTGAACTGTTTTAGAGTTAATTTAATTTATTTAATGTTATATATTAAGTTGATATTAATTGATTATAATTATCAATTTCATTTTAAATATATTTTAATGTGAAAAATACAATAATAATTAATTCTAATCAAATTTACATAATTATTATAAAATTATTTAATTATTAGAAAAAATATACATTGATATATATATATATATATAATATATATATATATATAGATAGATAGATATATATATTTGAATATGTCTACTTCTATATTAATACAAAACTATAGTACATCGAGGTCATGGCCTCTTGTAAGCGAGCCTCGAGGACTCACATGTTTACAAGCATAACTTATCAGTAATCAGAGAAAAACTAGCTGAGTGTTGCCCTGAAGAACTGCCAAGAGCCTGACCATGACTTGAGCAAAAAAGCGAAAAGGAACCCCAATGTTTTACATGGAACTATAACTTGAAAAAGGGCCTTATGACAACAGTTACTGGAAAAATGGACCACAACTAATAAGTCGAGAGACACTAATTGAAACATAAGTCTGAATTCTAACTTCAAAAGCAGCAGAGTCAGCAGACAAGGCTAGAGACCAGAGGTTGGTAGAGTGCTACCTTCGCGGTGGAGATAAGCTATTGGGACAGAAGCACTTATCGCCACTGTAAGGCAGGTGATAAGTAACTAACCTCGAGTGCACAAAATTTCCAAGAAACCAAAGAGCACGGTCCTGTTTAATCACCATGGAAGGGATCAGGCTGGTTTTCGACTATGTGGCAGCCAAACTGGTAATTGTCTTCGTCCTCAGAGGGGTGGCCCTCTCTGCAAGTGGATACGCTCGGGCCTTCCTGATCTTTCAAGATTTGGGCAACCATGCTTTTGCTTGAGCTTGAATCTTTGCTTGGCTCATAGTTCATCTAGGCTGTGCCAAGTCTATCATCCACCGACTTTTCCGTTGTCGCCCCAAGGGAACCTACAACCTAACCAGCATTGATTTCCTTGAGCTCTATGGTGAAAGAGGCTATGAAGGAGAGATTATCGTGACTGCAAGGGACCTAAAGCTGAGCGGAGTTAGAGTTGTGGGAGCTCCCTTCCACATTATGCATCCATCTGCCCCTTCCCCATCCACTTCTTGTAGTTGGGTATCAATCCATGTGGAAATCCGAATAGAATGTCGAAGAATTCGTTGTAGAGGAGGATACTTGGTGGCCTGTTCGCCCCCTGGAGCTGCCCATCCTGCTACTCATCCTCTGACGTAGTTTCGGCATATCCAACAAACCAGGTTGTTCTGGGTAGCTTGAGATACTAGGGAGGTAGGAAAGGTTTAGCGCAGGCTTGGCCTTAGTATCCAGAAGGCCAAGATGAAGAGTGGAGACAAAGAGGCTGGCGAGATTTCTGATGAGGCAAGGAGGGATCTGTAGGCGGAGCTAGCAATTCACCCAAAGAGCCAGGACCCAGAAAATCCCTGGAATGGATTGAGGACAAACCTCCACTACAACGAAGGAGGGAATTGAGCGAAGAGGGGAAACGTGAATGCCGCGAGGGGAGGGCGTCATGTTAAGGAGATAAACTGGATGAGAAGGAGAGTCAGGCTGCATTAATGTAGCATAAATCTTGTATGCAGGGGAATTAAAAGCAGGTGTTGTGGGAGATGTAGTGGTGGCTGAGAGGAGCCACGTGCCCCCCCAAGCAGTTGTCCACGTGCACGAACCAGTACCCCAATCAGACACCTGGATCCGGGATATATATATATATATATATATAGATATATATGTATGTATAAAGAAAGAAAGAAGTTAGTTGAATTTATTTCAAAGTTGAATTTCTATTTAATTTATATATTATAATTAACGAATTGAATTTAAATTTTTATAATTATATTAAATGATATCAATATTTATTATGGTATTTTTATTAATTAGTTTAATGAAATTTATTTATTTAAATATTTTAAATAACTTTTTTCGATGGGGTGGATGAGTAAAGAGAAGGGGATTTTGGGGAGTGGTAAAAAATGAAAAGGCTTGTTATGTTGGCATGCTTATGCTTGATGAAGATGATGTAGTGGATGGAGGTCATGAGTCCTCACTAGTGGTTGGGACTTTGGCCCTGCATTCTTATAATTTACAATGGTTTTTTCCCTTATTGACCCTATTCAATGTAAATGGGCCTACAATGAAACTTGGGTATACAGAGAGTCCTGGGTGTCAAAAAAAAAGAGAAGGGTTTTCTATGGCTACTATCACTATGTACTCTTTGTATGAAGGGGAAGCAACCGAGCACTCATGGAGCGACTCCTAGGGAATTCCAGAATATTGAGGTAATATCAATATTTTGTTTTATTTGTTTAAAGGAAACATAACACAGGAGTATGACATCTAGGATCTTGACATATGGGATACCCTTCATTCACGATTGCAACTGGGAGGGGAAAGTATAAATTTTTTGGTTTTCCTTTGTGTAGAAAACTAATGATTGAGCTTCTTCCTTAAATCTTAGTCTAAGAATAAGGAAACATGGAGTCACTACTTGTTCTGGATTCAAATTCTTATTGGTGTATTAAGTGGGTATAATTAGAACTTTTGTCCCTTCTCTGGTTGTTACTATTGGGTATTTTGATGTCTGAGGTTATGGTGGTTTGGGTCTACCCTTTTTTGTCTAGTGTTGTAATATTCACCAATACTCAAGGTGGGGGGGGGTATGAATTAGTATTGGAACTTTCAAACATTTTAATCACGTCAATCAAGCATTAAAGGTTAACAACACCATTCACCAATGCATTACATCATAAACAATACAAAAAATATTTTTAGATGGAAACCCTTTCAAAAGAAAAACCACTTAATGTTTTTTAATATATGTGTTAAATATTACATTAATATGAAGCTCTGACTTCCAATACTCTCTAGAAACAACTAGAAGGAAGCTCCAACTCCCTACTTTATGAGCTCCAACTGAAAGGATGCTCAAAAACTCTGGTTTTACAATCTCTAACGAGGAGGATGATCCAACACCCTCCTAGCATCAATCTCCTACCCTAGCACCACCTTTCCACCCTAAAGTGTTCTCGGACTCCAACTTGAAGGAGACTTAAATATCCACCTTACACCACCCTACCACCCTTAAGATTAAATATGTTTTCATGCTCCAACCTGAAGGAGTTTCCAGTCTCCTCTATGCACCACTCAACCTATAATATTCCCTTTTCTTGATGTGGTCAAAGTGGATGGAAGTTGCCGATGGTACTTACCATGGTATTTTCCCATGGATCCTGACCATAGTATTTTCCTTCATTTCTCAAGGGAAAATAAGAAAATAAGGTTTCTAGAGAGTCTCTCAAACTTATTAAAGGGGATAGGAGCTAGACATTTAGGATCATCCAGATTTTTTCTACCTTGTTGTGTTTTGTTCAAAACATGGCATAGCTAGTGCTAGGTAGATCCTAGGACGAAAACATCACGATGACATTGGTGTGGTGGATCCATCTAGGATTCACAATTGGCCTTCAGTGTTTTAGACTAGTCATTGCTGAGCATCCGTACATGCTATTGGTAGAGGCTTCAATATGTCTTGTATGACCATGTATCTTGTTTTTAGTTATTAATATAAATAAGAGGCCACATTTTCCGATCCCTTTGGTGTTCATGGTTTTTTATTTCAAACTTTTTTATTAGAACACTAAAGTGTTCCCGATCTATTGGAAATTTAATTGTCTGAGATATTACAATAGTATCCGAGCCAAGTTTTCCTTCCATCCTGATGTTTCTAAATTGCAACTAAGGAAAATTAGTTTCAGTGATTCTCCATGGTCACCCTAGCTAAAGATCTTGCCAATTTTGGTGGTTCATCATAGCCACCCTAATTGACCATTGTAGAAAATTGTTTTATCAATTATTGAGCTCAACTCAAAGGATAAAATCTTTATATTTGTCGTACTTATCCAAACCCAGTGGTCAAATTTATCGCAGAGGGTTTCTTTATCCAAGTACTAAGTACTTAATCTTATCTTCAAGCTGGATTACAAGTGGTTCCAAGGATCTTACATGTAAAGTTCCATCAAGAAAAGATATTTGGGCATACTGATATGGGTCCTTGCAACCGTTGGAATTGGTGTCAACAATTACATCTGGTCGCAAGCATATTCGACATGGGGCATATTCAGCTTGGACCTCGCATCAAAGAATTATGAATTTCATCTAGGTAGATCAAAAGATATCCATTCAACATGAAATTTGTTTCCAAACACAATTGAGTGTATTCTTGAAACCACTCAGCCATATTAAACACACATAATAATCAAATCAGCAACACACAAAAGACAAACTAGCGGAAAAGGAAGAGAGCCATCATGTGGTCTCTCATGGTCATGTAATTCTCACTTACTCAGATAATTTAATAATACATTTAAATGCATGAGCAAGTGATCTTAAGATAGTGCGTCTATCTTAGACTCACTTGGTTGAGACATTTTCTCAACTTACGCACTAATTTAGGAGAGCTAGTTGGAGAGAATCTCTCATCCAAAACTAGACTCCTTAGTTTGAGGAGTTCTCATGATTTTATTTATATAATTTAATAATTGGATTTATTATTGATTTTTAAGAGAGTGAGGCTAACATTCCCCCCCACCCCCAATGATAAATCCAAAATGAACAAAGAACCATCATCCAACTTCTCAAGTTGATCCTCATAAAACATTTTCGTGAAAAACTGCCAAAGCTGGATGCTTGAAAAAACTCAAATCTGAAGAGAACATGAGTCAACTGCATGACTGATTCATCTCTAAATGTCGCTTGACAACTCCATCATGTGCCAAGCAACAAAAGGATCCAACTATGCTTTCCTTGAAAACAACATCCAGTTTCCACTAGTGTATTTGCTGATGATGATTGCCCAGTGGCTGATGAAGATGCCCATTGGCTACTTCACTTATGTTTTCAAGACTTTCAGTCTGACAACCACTTGTCAATTTTGTTGACATTTCCCCCCTTTTTCAGCTAAAAGGAGAGGCAATATTCTTCAAAATATATCTGAACTCCGAACTCCCCCCCTTCAAGTGTAGCAGAGTTTCACTGTGGTACTCCCACTTTTAGGTGCATGAGAGTACCATCTTCAATTTCTTGTTGGCTACAATATGTGTGAGTAAATCTGATTGTAAAACTTGTACAATCTTCGGGCTGTGGATGACCATTCCCAAGTATCAATCCATGAATAATTTATCTTCAATCTGGATGATTTCCATTGGTTGCAAGATTTCTCTAATGTATGATTTGAATTTCCACAATGGTGACAAGGATGGAGATCAAAACATTGATCTTCCAAATGACCGGTTATTTGACAACTAAGGCATTTTGCTTTGACTGCAACTTCAATTTCCACACGTGTGTTTGTCTGCAACTTTCTCATGGCATTTTTATGTTATTTGATCAAGAGATCTGGCACTAATGAACTTGATTGGTTTAGAATAATCGGGGATATGAAAAAAAATTCATCTTGGTCATATCCTAATCCACGTTGATTTCGATTACTTTGAATTTCTTCCCATGGCTTGATGATGGGTTTGGAAGAAAGTTGAACTGGAACAACTTCAACACTTGAAGCTGGTTGGATGAATGAGGTCAAATGATTAGCTATCTCTGGATTGGTTAAAGACTTGGAAGCAACACGCTTCTCTTGCAACTCATTTCTCTGTAGTTGCGACTCTAGTTGAAGAAACTCGATTGTTTCATGTGCATGTTAAATATTCACTTGAATATCAATAGACTTGATTTGCTGATTTGCACCATGTCTTGAGTAGTTGACAGGATCAAATTGTTAAGAATATTTAACAACTAAATGTGTTTCTCCATGTCAACTTGTTGTAAGGCATGCTCTCTTGCTTTTAATACTTGTTGGATTTGTATAACTCGCTTGCTTGAACTTGTTTTAACAATTGATTGTTTGAACTCACACTTGCTTGGTTTAATTGTTTGAATGACATGCTCGCTTGATTGATTGCTTGTAGAATAGAATACTAGAGTTCACACTTGTTTGATGATGATTTCTTGCTAGATGGTTTGCCTGAACTTGCTTTGATTGATTACTAACACTTGTGATTTCTTGAATGTACTCACAGAATGTCATGATTTGCAAAAAGAAGAAAGGGTGTCGAACACTATCTAAAATTCACCCAAGATACAAATGACAAGTTCAATCTTGATGAATCAATTGAAGACTTACTTGACTTAATGTATTCACCTTGACAATTCAAATTAGGGTGTCGTTTACAACCGAGAATGCACCCGTACAATTCAGTTAAAAAATGTGTATTTGCAAGTGATACAAAAAGTGTTGAGGATGTTGATGTCATCTTGGCTTGAAGTGATTGATTTGTAGCATCCTTAACTTGATGGCGTGAATTAGCTGTTGTGAAATGTTGTTGCAGAATATTACTTTTATCAATTTGATGATGAGATGCTTTATGCTTATGAACTTAATTGATTATGGGAGCTTTGATTTCAGGATCTTGATTGATAACTTGTATATGGAAACATTCTTATGTGCATTTTGTTTAAACATAATACAAAGAGATAATTTGAACACAAGTCATGCACATGCATAAATCATACACAGTGTACCTAAAATCCCCTTATTCAATTTCAGGCAGATCTAGGACCTGATCACCACAATTTTTTTTCCAAAATTTTATGACCACATTCCATTTATTTTTCACCTTATGCACTATTTCGTTCATTGTCTCTTCTCACTGGAATTATTATAATAATTGTGTTTACATAAATCTTTTCACCACTAGCAAATTATTATAATAATATACTTTTAAACTTAAGACTAATCCACTTTCACAATGAAATGTGGTGCACTTACGTTCCACTAGTGATATTAAAACTCATGATTTTATAAGTAGTAAAGTAATATTTTAAAACTCATGATTTTATACTACTCACTAATTTCAACACTTCACGACATTGATGTATTTACTTCACCACTCCTTCTCATTTGATGATGCAATATAAATTTGAATGCCTGATACTCCAAAACAGATCAGTCAAATAGGTTCCACAATGATATTATTTCTCAGGCAATGCATTAAAAATTCTTCAACGTGGCTACTACAGACAAATTCTTCAATGCTTGACCATTTCTCTTTTCAACTGGAAAGTGTATGCCATGGAATTTATTCTAGAATAATACGCAGTCCTCGTAATGCTTTTCTGTAATGTCACAGTTCGCACTATGAGCGATGGCTGGCTGATTTAAGTTTTTGGTATTTGAACCCAAGGGAACTTTTAGATTTCCTTCCAGTAGGTGAGCAGATCTTTCTGGTTAACTCAGAGGAGGAAACTCATTTATACAGAAAAAGGAGTTGTATTTACATGGATATTACACAAATGGACATCAGAATTGTTAGTGGTGAATGAGAGGGCCTTTCTCTAGCACTGGGCCTTCAAGAAGGACACATACAAGCTCAGGTCTTTGAATTCCACCACGTTCTAAGTGCAACCAAAACTAAAATCCACATCAATCTTACGCAACACTTAAAGTTTTCAAGGAATCTGGTCTGCAACTCCAACCAGCATGGCTCTCCAACGCAGTGAAAGATTTGAAGAATGCCTCTCTCCCACACAACCATGATGCCTCCAAATGCAGGCTCCCAACACGATTTGAAAAAAAAAACATTACACTCATAGAAATCACTTTGCTTAAGCTTGCCTCATAATAACATGCATCTAAAATCAACGATACAATTTTTTTTTTTAGCCATCGAGCATAAACATCTTCGAGCCTTCCACTAGTTTCTTGCGCTAAACCTAGATCTTAGTATCTCAAAGCCGAAAATGAACCTACAAAGCTCAGGGTCTATAATTGCAGAGACCCTGAGAATAAATAGCCATGTTCCAGAAATGAAGAAAAACCCACAACAAATCTGTCCCCAGAGCTTCTAGTCATTGATTAGTATATAGACACACCTAGATCTACCAAGATATGATACCACATGTTGAAACCACTCAGCCATATTAAACACAAACAATAATCAAATGAGCAACACAAAAAAGACAAACTAGCAAAAAAGACAGAGATCCATCATGTGGTCTCTCATGCTCGTGTATTCTGACTTACTCAAATAATTTAATAATACATTTAAACACATGAGCAAGTGGTCTTAAGATAGTGTGTCTATCTTAGACTCACTTGGTTGAGACATTTTCTCAACTTACACACTAATTTAGGAGAGCTAGTTCGAGGGAAACTGTCATCCAAAACTAGACTCGTTAGTTTGAGGAGTTCTCATGATTTTATTTATTTAATTTAATAATTGGATTTATTATTGATTTTTAAGAGAGTGAGGCTAACATGTATATAAAGTGGGGTGCCTCTAGATCCATCTGGATCCTAAATTAGGAGTATCGATTAAGAGGTAACGAGGTCTTTGTTTTGATATTATTTTAGGCATAGAGCGATAGTAGAATTTTGATACAACCCTATCTCAAGTATCTTCGAACTATTGGGTAAGATCAAGATTTAAATTTCTAAAGGTCAAAACTTAGTTTCCTGAAGTTGAACCCTATCCTGAAGGATCGACGAGAAGGATAAGAATATCACAGCGGCTTATTCGTTGATTTTGGAAGATGAAAGGTTCATAATACACAAGCTTTTGGATCAGAAAACCCAAAGGATAAATCTCGTGAAGCTGAATCTATGAAAGAATCAAAATATGTTTACCTCCTATGGCTCGATGTTGACAATAAAAGTTCAGGGTCTTGGAATAAAGAAAGGTCGAATCTGTAACAAGTTCGAAATTAGTGCCACAAATATTATTAAGCTCTTATCCCTTGTGGACTGTCACGGTTGAATTGGAGCTACATGATGGATACTAGATCCGGTCTAGAGTATTCAGGTTCGCAACATAAATTAGTGGTGAAAGCAAAGACCAAAGCTGACCTCAAGTTGGGCTAGCATCCAATCAACGTGCTCCAAAAAAATACCAACTTCGACCTCCATTGAATTGGTTGTAATGAACACTAGTCGATGTTGAGCTTGCATGTGTTGTCATCATGGTCTGGGATCCTTGGAGTTGAGATTTGATTTTCTCAGGGTGCTAGGCTGATATGTCAGCTGCAGGCATGGATCTATCCAAGACACACTGATGAAAAAGGCTGATAACCCTTGCATATATTCTCATAGTGTAGAAGGCTTTGTGACATTGCCAAAGGGTTTGGTCACAACCATGAACTGTCCAAAGTCAAGGTTATATTCACATGCTGAAGGGAGGATGTCAGATATATTTTTCTTATTTTTGTTCCTTAATGAAAATCTATATGGAGATAATACAGTGCCGATCCCAACTGCAACAAGAGTTCCATGCAGAAATACCATAAACATCATTGAGGTTTCCTCATCTCTTCATTATAGGGAGGAGTCATCACTGACATGTATTTTGTAAAAAGGGTCATTTCGCTGGGTTGACCATTATATCATTTTCCCATTGGTTGAATAGTCACATTAGTCTATTATATTGTTACCCATTAGGTCAATGATTTCCATAAGTTTTACCATGCTCCATTAACATAAAGGATTTATTATTATTCATATCTCATGACTTTATATCTATTGGGAGTATTGCACTAATTTTCGGGTAGCTTTAATTTATGAACTAAAGGTATTCTACCCAACAATTGTTAAGCACCAAAGGGAAGGCCCTAGAGGCCATTTAATTATTTGTATCTCTGTTAAGATAAATATCTTCCACCTATTGTGAGAGATAAAATTAAGGTGCCTTCATTCAACAAATTTATCGCATTGTTAGTCGAGGTTGATCCCTTGTTTGGTGAAAAAAGACTGGAAGCGTCCTTGAACTAAGGTAATTGCATTCTCATGGGATCTGGTGAAGGAGATTTAAAAATAGCCCAGTTATTTGACACTAAGGAGAGATATGTCGAATTTCTCCAGAAATTTCAATTGCTAGTTGGCGTAAGTGGGCCAAGGGTTAAAGCTTCAGCTGCCAAGAACTTCAGGAGAGGTAACAAACATTATCATAGGGAATTTTAATATTTTCACTTGCACAAATAGTTGTTTAAGGCCATGAGGCCATACACATATACCAGGTGTTGCATAGGGCTTGGAGGGTCATATGCCATCACACAAAACCTTCATTAGAGGGTTTTCAAAGGAATCATTCTCCTTCAAGATTAAAGGTTAAAATTACCTCATTGTTTCTTCCAATGGAATGTCTTTCTGAACATTGGGTTGAATTCAGTGTGTTCAAATCATTGTTATTATTGTTAGAGAATATTAATATTACAAGGTTTTATGAGGAGGATTGTTCAAGAATTTATTATTTGAAGGAAATCTTATCTCTACAAAATATTATTTATTTCCATCTTTTGTTTTAGGAGGTCAATTTTGAGGCTTTAATTATTTGTAGGATAATTTCTTCTACTAGAGTTATTGTTGCATTGGGTTACTATTTCTCTACTCTTATATACAGGGGTTCAATGTCTTGATGGAGGCTGAAGATTTATCATTTATTTTCTCTCTAGCCCAGCGTAGATCAATTTCTCGAAGGGGTGTAAATTGATTTTTATTTAATAAATCCAAGGAGAGAAGGAAGACTAAGTATTGAGATCCATTGGTTTGAAATCATAATGTCATCATTTTACTTTTGGAAATAGCTCAGACATCAACATAGTAATACATGAGTGGATCCTTTTGGATACAATACTTCTATGAATAAAAAGTGGAAACAATATACAGATTAGAAGAAATAACAGAACAGTAAGCCTTTCTCTCAAAAGGGTTGTGTTATCCTTCAACAGTCAAAGGATATCCAGAAGGGAGATGTAAGAGGTAAGTGTCTCTTTTAACTCGGATCTATATTGCAACAAACAAAGTCAGTCATAGACCTTCATAAGTTAGAGGAATTAGACACATGTCTATCCAAGGTGGGGCAACTATAATGGAACAAACTTAGTTGGGTTCTCAAACCATCTATGCTTGCATTGATACAACCCTAACTCTGGTAGCATGCTTGGGAAGAAATCAGGCTCACAATTTCATCTTGTCTTAGAAGGATCATAGCTCTAACATCACCTATATTTCCTTACAACAATGATCTCATGAGGGAGATATTTAAGTTGATAGTGGAAACCCTTTAGAGGTTGAAAAACATCATGCTTCCTACCTTTCAGAAGTGGTGCAAAATATTAGAACTCATGGAAAAGTTCAGCTTTGGCACATTCATGCTAAATCTGGAATGTGAAGACTTAATCTTTCAAGTTTTTTAGAAATTTTACATCGGCATTACATAAGCTCATCCAAAACTTGTCAAAACAAGCATACAGAAGATTGTGTCATTGATTTTAGAAGGAGGTTCCGATATTTGTACGATCCTAAGATCCAAATTGTGGATCAATTGGAGAAACAAACTAGTTGTATCACTAGCCAAGCCACCTATGATTTAGTTGAAAATTTGGTCATGAAAAACATAGAATTTCTCAGAAAAGTGTTGACTAGGAAGAAGTCGAAGAGGATTGATGGAGGAAGCAACAAAAAAGAAAATAAAACTTGTAGCAAGAATGAATTGATAAGGAGAGGACTATGCTTTATCTGTAAGGGAACTTGGGCACTTAACCATTCATGTCTAGGTGGAAGGAAGGAGGAAACAAGCACAGAACATGAGGATTCATTTGAATGATCTAAGCATTCAAGTATAGATGGTGAGAAACAACACAATGTTATTAAGAGAGGCTAGTAGGACAAGCTGATCAATCAAATTGACAAAGTACATGGGGAAAGGAAGGAGGTTATTCTTCCTAATGGTGTGGTAGAAACTTGTAGAACTAAGTCCATAGATCTCGATGGCGATGCCCATAAAGAATATGAACAATAAAGTATATATAGTCGTCCACCATTACATCTATGTTCAACAATTAGAGAGGATGGACAACATATTGTCTTCATAGATGGAGGAGGCCAGGTAAATTTGAGTGATGAGCCAACAATATTGGACCATCATGATGGTCATGATCATGAGGTGCAACACGAAAAATATAGTATGTAGGATGATCCATTTCTAGAGAGTCATTCAAAGGTTCAAGCTGGAGCTATGATAGTTAAGCATCTAGTGCAAACAGGATTGGAGGCATTCAACAAGGCACCAATATTTCCAGTAAAGGAATTTCAGGAAAATATCATGCATTTGAATATAGATCTTATGATGTTAAAGTAGAGAGTTGGGATAGTTTCAGACACTTTCTTACGGGGGAATAAGAAAATTGAGGAGCTCATATGGGTATGTGTTGAATCAATGCCCTTGAAGCTATCTAGTGTTGAAGAATAACTCAAGTCCCTCACAAGGAAACAAGAGGAGTACATTTGGGAGTTCTAGAACATCCCTTTCTAGGGGTACATAGATAAGGCTTGCAACACCACCAACTCGCCCTTATATATTGGGGAGAGAAGGGAAACATTATCCAAATAGATCATGTTGGGTGACCAAGTGGAGCAGCATGAGTTGAGCCTCAGGAAACAACAACATAGTAGACGTATTCCATGTGCAGGTATTCTTGCATTAGATCCCTTCCATAGGATGGATTGGCGAGAGATTATGTGTTGGAACTCTAGGGATAAGATGATTCATAGGAGGATGCCCTTAGTGAAGGAAATATTCTAGCTTGGGCCATTAGGAATGGGCCATGATGGAGGGCTAGAATGGTATCATAACCGATAGGTCCCAGGACCTAAATGGCACTAGGATCCATGTGAATCTATTGAGGGTATGATTGGTTGAAGGATTATTTGGGATCTTGGTATCTAAGGATCCATTCATGATCATTTATCATGGAGACATGGAATGACACACTTAATTGTATGGAATCTAGGTATCAGTATGCAGATTCCTTTATTGTGGATAGAATTGGATTACTTTAGGGCAAGAAATCCTTGGGTAGGAGGATTTGTAATATTCCTTTTTCTTGATGTGGTTAAAATTACAGAATTTACCAATGGTATTTTCCCATGGAATCTACCCATAGTGTTTGCCTTTCTTTTTCGAGGGAAAATAATAAAATAATGTTTTTAGAGAGTCCTGCAAGCCTATTAAAGGGGATTTGAGCTAGGAGTTTTGGATCATCTAGAGTTTTTCTATCTTATTTTGGTTTGTTCATAACTTGATGTAGCCAGTTCTAGGTTGATCCCGAGACAAAATCCCCATGGTGACATTGGTGGATCCATCCAAGATTCATAAGTGGGCTTCAATGTTTTAGTGTAGTCATTTTTAAGCAGCCATACATGCCATTTGTAGGGACTTCAATATGTCTTATATGAGCATGTATCTTGTTTTTAGTTATTAATATAAATAAGAGGCTGCATTTTCATATCCCTTTGGTGTTCGTGGTTTTTTATTACAAGATTTTTTGTTAATATACTCAAGTGTGCTCGATCTATTGGAAATTTAATTATTTGGTATCTTACACAACCACCTTGAGAGAGAGTTGACAAACCAATGGGGTTCTTGTTTTTGGGTTGATAAACCATTCTTAGAGTGCTTGCTACAACTAGTAAACCACCTAATATTGCGAATTTGTATTGTTTCTGCGTAGTTAATAAACCAACTAAACATATAAGTGATTCATGTCCTCTTTGAGTTGAGTATGGCCATCTGATGAAACTACTCAAGAAAAATCCCCTTAGATCATGTTTTTGGCTCAAGGGTGACTACTACAAGTGATTTTTAGCTATAGTGGGTATAAGGTTGGGTTGAAAACCAAAATGCCACCTTCGGTTTGGCCATTTGTCTTTTTGTAAATAAATGCATTCAGTTGAGAGCTATGAAACTAAATATCTTTCATATGGAAAGTAATGTATAGGTCTGAGAAATATTGCATGGTTGAAGAATGTTGGTGCATCAAATTATTGGTTGAAATCATTGAATTTCCTATGAACTTTACGATTTTTGTCATTCTACTCTTAGCTAAATTCCTAAAACATGTCTATCTTTTGCATTTAGATATCATGTTTTTGTTTCTATGCTAATAATTTGCTCATATCTATAGCAAGAGATGCCAATATCCTATGTGAAAATGAGAGCCTAACTCCTTACTTATTTTCCTAAGGAATGGGTTTACACCTATGTTTATTTTAAGCCTGCAGAATTAGTCTAAATATCTATGTATGGAAAGAAAGACAATATTCGTTAAAAAGAAATTGAATGCCAATACCAAAACAATCTGGTCATTAGGCCTTATTTTATAAAATTGTAAGCTTAGGAAGGATAGCTATATCATTTTTCTTTTATGTAAACTTGTAAATATATATTTTTATTCTATAGACCAATATGGGTCGAGCCAGTGTAAAAGCTCAGAAGGGATAGTGTAGGGCACACATATGCATAGTTTCTTAGGTTTAAACATTTTATACAACAATTGAAGTCTAGGCAAAGTCTATCTACAACTTAGAAGGGGTAACTCTATAGCATCATACACATTCACCTGGGGAAGGCTTCATTGTATATATAAAAATATGTATTGATTTTCGTTAATGCACAAAAGTGGGAAACCCTAAGACTGGAGGAATATTCCTTAAGCCTCTTATGCCCATATGGTTAAGTGCCATGATGAACGCTAAAGCAAAAGAGATCCAAACGATTGATATACTGAGTTCACCTCCACCATTTGATGAACTAGGTGTTTTACCTTGGAGCTTGATAGATGGATTTTTATCTAGTAATAAACAGGAAATTTTACCATCCTAGGAACCAAACCATAGGGCCAATGGTCATCACGCAGATGTGAACATGTTGTGAAGGAATAATTGATGGAAGTGAGTAGGTGGAGGGAGTATTTGACATCTAATAAATATTTTTTTGTCCTGTGGTGCTGGGCCATTGGGCCATTGGTTGAACACAAGTGCCATGGTACAACGAACTGAGGAATCAATATTGATGGACTTTGGTAGATGTGAACCCTTATTTTTAGATAATGTATAAAGGGTTTCATCTTAGACCCTATACGTTTTAAGTGGTGGTGCATTGAGAAAAATATTCTCAATAATTATTGGCAAAAATTGGTGTACCATACTACCAGTCCACCAAGCGTAGAAAATAATGGTTAGGTGCAGAAGGGGACCAAAGGGCTGATGTTGACAACTTCCAGTAGATGGAGGTTCCTCCATTTCATAACGCCTACTTTCCCATCCTAGAATTCCTGGGGCTATTAAAATAAATGGGTAGAAAATATATTATAATGAGGAACTACATATTTTACATGTTATGGAGGGATTTAGTGAGGATCAGTATTAAGGACGTGGCATATTCCACATGGAACTACCACCTAATGAGAAATATGATGTGGAATTCACCCAAGATGACATGGCACTATGGTGGACTGCCACATCACAAAGATATCATGTGGACTTCACCCATCATGACATGGCACTAGGGTGGATTGTCGCATGGGGATGATGTGGGTGCCATGTGGCCAGAATTAATAACATTGTAGGATTAAAAGGGGCATATATTTAAATGGCCACAACTTTAGATCTAGTACTCAGATTGAGGTAAAATTTATATCGTCGAAAAGGTCTCAACGAGATGAATGAAATGGTAGTATTTATCTATAGTTTTGAAAAACATGAAAAGCATCAATGTTTTAGACTTGATTTGCATAACTAGAAATTGGAGGTTGGGTCATCATAGTAATTTTCAGTTTCTACCTTATTATGGACTATGGGTGGTCAGGGGGTATGTTATAGTTCCTCTACATGGATAACCTAGTTTAGCACACGTTTTCTATTTTTTTGGTCTACGTTGTTTCTTTCTATCATCCTACAATCCCTCCCTTTTTACTCGTCATGATTATAAATCTGAGCCTCATTACCTCATATTTGTCACCTTCTGGCTATACCCTAAGATAATTGCAATGTAACACCCCCTCCTCCTAGGTCTACCTAGGCAACTGACCAACCAGGGTAAACATGCGATGAACGAGGCTACTATAAGGGATTCAACCTCAGTGGTGACCTTAAGGAAATGGAATTGACTAAACACCTTAAACAAACCCATCTACATGAACAACAACACCCTCAGAAGACATGTCATCCATGTAGACATCCTACCCCTTAGTCCCACTAATGATTTATATTTTTAACCCCTAGTCTCTCCCATGCTATAGGAAAGGTAGCGTCCAGAAACAAAAGTCGCTCTCACAGGCCTATGTGCCAACGTCCTTGGACTCTTTTTAGCAGACTTATGCTAGTCTCCCCAAGATTTGAGCCATGTTTCAGCCCCAAAATACTAGCCTCTACCCATAACATTTTATAACCTTTAGAATCCATCAAAGACATGATGACAAGATAATAAATAAAAAATCAAGCTCAGGACTAGGCCTTATCATCCCCAACAAGGACTGGCATTATGTCAAACTCTTGGCATCAATATAATCTATAGGTATAAGATACAAGTCAGAGCATAAATGACCGAAAGAACTTATGAAACATAACTAGAAGGATCACTACCTTCTCCATTGAACTATTATATCATAAATTAGGTCTTACATCCATCCATTTCATAATTACAAGTAAAGTCATGAAATAACCATGACATGAATCAGTCATATAATCATGCTTATAACTAGCATAAGATGATATAGATATCGTAGATATTGTTAGAGTCAGTCTAGTCAGCCCTCTGTCAGGGATCAAAACTCTTTAGGCATTTCATTTCTAGGTGTCCCGCACAATCTACTCAGCTGCATTCCGCTAGGGGCATGCCATAATCTGACGGAGAAGGTCATGTTAGTCATTTCCCCCTCATGTCTGGTTCCTGTTGGCTCAAGTCTTTTGTCTATAATCACCAAAGTCCATCACAGTTAAGGTCTGGTCCTTTACAGGACCAAGTTCATTTTTAATGTTTGGGTCTAGGAATTCATCAACATGGTCTTTGAAACCTGTCCAGTAAAAGCCATGCAGGCCAGAAGGAGGTCCTTACATAGCTATGGTTCAGAGAACTTCATTGTCGGGTGGATACACTTCGACTCTTCTTCAAAATTTTGTTTTGAAGAAAAGTCAAACAAGGTCATTTATGACAAAAGTTTCCAAAAAATCGCTAGTTGACTTTTTCAGATGCAGTCATGGTTTCCATAGCCAAATGTCGAGTCATACAGTCCCCACAAATAGGTGCCGAAAATTCCATCATTTGAGCCAAAATGTCAAAGGAAAAGTGAAAATCAGTGTGTTTTAAAGTTAATGAAAAAGTGCAGAACACAAACATTAGAAAATGTGTTTTCAAGGAAGTAAAAATTAAACCCATCTCTTCCAAGCCTATATATACTTGTTCTTGCCCAAATCAAAGCCATTGTGCTATTGCAAGCTTTGGAGAGACATTGCAAAGGTAGGAGGGCAAAATCGTGAGAGTTTGAGTGAGTGAGAGTTGGTTTTGGAGGGCGCAGCACATACACCAAGGAGTGTGGCGCACACACAGCCAGCCTATAGTGGGAAGTTTACAATGGTGTGACGCATACCCAGTGCAGGACGCACATAGCCAGGGGCCAAAAAATGTTGCCAAAGCACTTCAAACCTTGGTGAAAGCTATCAAGTTAAGAGATAGGCCTTATGACACCTCTTGTCCATCAATTTTGTCAATGATATGGTGTTTATAAGATGTTTAAATGTCACCCAAAAGCATAAGGTCAACCATGAAAAAATAACCAAGAAAACGATGGCTGGGTTTTGCAAAAATGTGATGTTAGCACCAAGGTTTCACTCCATTCCCCTTTTCCCCTCACCCATCATCTTCCCATCTCCCCTTGACCATTTTTCCTAAAACCCCACCCTAAATCCACTACATAACCCTTTCCCTATTCCTGCAAGTAATTCATGGTGAAATTCTGAGCACGCAGCGCACACACAAAGGGGCGCAACGCACTCATTGTGCATGGCGCACTGGGAGCCCATCCACAATGTAAAATTGTCACTGGCACGACGCACTGGGAAGTGCGCGTGGCGCACTGGGTAGTGCGCGCGGCGCACAGAGATACGAAGCCCAAAAAACGATAAATTAGCCAAAAATTTCTTGTATGCCCATCAAATTTGAGAGGTAGACCAACTACCTTCACTCTTGCATCAAACTTGAGAAGAGTGGCATGATTGTAGGACTATGAATTAAATGAAAAAAAAAAATTAAAGTAAACAAAAGAAGACACAAAGAAATCAAGATCCTAGGGTTTATGGTATAGTGACAGTGCTGCCAAAGTGTTCTCCTACCCTACCCCTATCACTATCTTCCCTGTATCATTTTCCCCTAATCATTACCCTTGCACCACTAAAATCATATTCCCTTTTTCCCCCTCCTCCTATAGCTCAAAAAAAAAAAAAAAAACCCTACCAAATAAATTCAAACCCTACCCCATGGAACACCCTACCAAAACACTCCCAAATCCTTGACAAATCTCTCCCTTTAACCCCTATTCCCATTTCATCATTCCTATCTTAATACTCCATGTTTTATTGTCCCCTTGGTGACAAATTTTCAGAGAAACTACCAGTTTCATTGGATTCAGAGGGCAGCATAAAACTCAGGGTACAAACAGTAGTAATGGCATCAAAAGTTTCATCCGAGTATGAGGAGGAGACCCATAGTGACACATCTTCAGGAGAAAGGGCCCATGGGAGACATAACCAGAGTGGCAAACACATTAGAGATGAGCCAAATGCCCTCACTGAGCTGTAGGCATGCCCTCTTGCCATGTCTTGCTTCCAGCACTTGGCATGTTATGAATTTTATCAAAGGGTGGCAAATGTCAGAGTCCATCATGAGTTGGCCCATATTTTTGCACTTCATCTACATGGAGGTCAATCTGTCTTGGCTGGGGTCACTTTGACATTGACACCGGAAACCATATCAGTGGAAACAGGCCTACCAAACATTGGGGAACAGTGGCATAAGAAAACGAAGGTGGAGAGGCATCATTATGAGCCTTACATCAAGGAAAGTTATTTGAGCCAGCACACCAGAGTTTTTCCAGTCATATTTTTGAGGGATGAGTATGCCCCACTCATGAAATTGATCATGAAGTATTTCAGTTGTGAGGGAAGGTTTTCCTGCCTCTATGCCTATCACATCAAGTTTCTCATGCACTTTACCAGGGTGCGGATGATGAATCTCTCATTTCTCATTTGCAACAACATAGAGAAGATGAAAAAATTCATGCAGCACAAGACTCCTAGACAACAGCTAAACAATGTCTATCATTTTTCTCTCATCCGAATTTTGGTGGACCATAAGTTGGGATTGCAGGGTATTGCCTAGGAGGACTTCATCTCCCATGATTTCTTCAGCACTCCACAGGTGGTATCAGAGGTAGAGCAAGAGGTAGGGGGTCCTTCACATCAGTTTGAGTGCCATGAGACTGCTGCCATGCCAGTGTACATCACATACTAGAAGGGCAGTAGAACTTTGTTTGCAGCAGCAAAGCGAGTGTTATCTCCACCCGGGGTGGAAGGGGCCTCACTTTCAACATGCATCACAGGAGCAGAGTAGAGGCAAAGAGCCAATGCATGATGAGGGGCCTTCAGGAGAGCCATCAGGTGAGCGAGAGACTGAGTTTGTTCTCCTTCACGATGATGACACCGATGCAGAGCCAACGAATGAGAAGCTTAGAGAGGTCATCCAGGAACAACAGTCAGAGATTGAGCCCTTGTCCCTTGACTTGGAGAGGGCCAAGTGGAACATGAAGTACCTAGAATAGAGAAACAAGAAGCTATAGGATCAGCAGGCGATCATGGAGCTGCAAAACATTCGTGAGCATCGCCAAGCTACTCAAAGGAGAAGGGTTGAGCTCACATCTTTGGAGCAAGAAATCAATGAGGATCGAGAGGCCAACCTTGAGAGGACCAACATGCATTTGGAGAGGCTTCTAGGCAAAGCTAACAATGACCTTGTGCTACTGAGACACATGGCATTTCACTATCGGGCACGAAACATGAGGACCAAGGCCCGAAAAAAGAATTAAAAGGCAAAATTGAGAAAGGCAACAAGAAGGGAAAAAGAGGCAAAAGAACAAGATAGGCTTAGAATCTTGGCTGAGGCTTCCTTGGCTCATCATGTCACACCCTAGAGAACTTCCAGCACAAATTTCAGCCAATTTGGGGATGTTTTGGTCACATGGTGATTTTTTGGACAAAAAACAGGAAATTCCTCCCTGTGCGACGCGCCACTGGCGCAACACTAAAATTCTAGGGCTCCAAATAAGGAATGGTTTGGATTTTTGGATTCATCATAGAAAATCATGACTACTAGTGTTCGAGAAAGAAATTTTGACAAGATCTGGGTCTCCTAAAGGTCAAAAAACACCCAAAAATGGCCTCTCTACCACTTTTTTGACACACAGAAAGCAGTCTTGGGAGAATGAAGATTTGGAGGGGAAAATGAGTTTCAAATTCAAAAATTTCAGTTGGGTTGGAAAGTAGGTAGAATAGGCTTTCCCACAAGCCCACTTGGGCACATTTTGCACACCTTCAAGTGCCACAAAATAGGCCCCAAAGTGGTGCGAGGCACAGAGAATTTGGCGTGGCGCACAGAGGAAAAACTACCAATTTGCTCCTGTTTCACGAAATTTCGGTACGCAACTTCTCCAAGTGGGCACAATCATCTACACTTCATTTTTTTGGCACCAAAGGTGGCATTTAAGGAGTTTTTTCTCCAGATTGGCATCCATCCAAGTGGCAAAGGAATGCAAAGGGTCACCCCAGCCAAATGTCATGCTTGTGAGCGTTGCACCTGTAGCTGATAGTTGGCTCTCCATATGCATTTTGTAATTATTTGAGTAACTCCCCAACCCTTGGGCATTCTATCTCTTCCTCACACATTCTATATATTGTATGCAAGCTATTTGCAAAGGGTTGGTTGGCTTGTAACTTCTGGGAGACTGTGGGAAAGAAACTCTATTTCTTCACTGTGTAAATTTGA
>APFE031574967.1:176873-188474 GCA_000404065.3 Pinus taeda | reverse complement strand
ACACCCAAAAATGGCCTCTCTGCCACTTTTTTGACACATAGAAAGAAGTCTTGGGAGAATGAAGATTTGGAGGGGAAACTGAGCTTCAAATTCAAACATTCTAGTTGGGTTAGAAAGTAGATATGACAGGCTTTACAACAAGCCCACTTGGGCACATTTTGGACACTTGCAAGTGCCCCAAAATAGGCCCCAAAGTGGCGCGACGCACAAGGAATTAGGCGCGACGCACAGAGGAAAAACTACCAATTTGCTCCCATTTCGTGATCCGCAACTTCTCGAAGTGGGCCCGGTCATCTACACTTCAGTTTTTTGGCACCAAAGGTGGAATTTAAATATTTTTTTCTCCAGATTCGCATCCATCCAAGTGGAAATGGAATGCAAAGGTTCACCCGAGCCAAATGTCATGCTTGTGAGCGTTGCACCTTTAGCTGATGGTTGGCTCTCCATCTCCATTTTGTAATTATTTGAGTAACTCCCCAACCCTTGGGCATTCTATCTCTTCCTCACACATTCTATATATTGTATGCAAGCTATTTGCAAAGGGTTGGTTGGCTTGTAACTTCTGGGAGACTGTGGGAAAGAAACTCTATTTCTTCACTGTGTAAATTTGATAGAGAATTAATGAAAGGCAACAACTCTATTTCATGAGATTCTTGTGGTTGTGAGTGTAGCAAATGTGTTCTTATGTTCCATATGTATCTTGTTATATTTCATAACTCAATTCATGTTTCATTTCAATGAAAGTTTCTAAGTAAGATTAGGTAGAATTCAATTTTTATTGCTCTGCCTGTGGGAAAATTTCATGTACAGTGTTATTCTTCTGTTGAAAAGGATTCATGTGACTATGCCCTTTTCACTTTCTTCAACAATCTTTTCATTCTGCATTACCTCAAACCGAAATTGCTACACTTTCCGCCTGCCTTGCCTCACAGAATAATCTGTGCCTTCATATTAAATTCTCTGTTCTTTGTTGAGCGCTAGTCCCATACCATACCAAAAGCTCGGCCATTCATAAAAATTTGTTTCCCGAATCCCTATTCACTTACTAGCCTAAGGTAGATATTTCATTTCAAGCCATCTCATATCGTTTTCAAGTTTTTATTTAGTGAGCGTGACTCAGAGAGAACCCTCTCCTGTTCTGGTAGGGATAGATACCAGAGTGAGCATGGTTTGTGGTTACCCTAATGTTTTCCTTCCTTCAGCCTAGGGTTGATTTAGGTGATAACATAGTGGCGACTCCACTAGGGACTAATCAAACTGAAATCAAATTCCCTTGTTTCATAATAATTCTAGGCTTTTGGATGATGAGCTTAGGATTGGATAGACTGAGTAAATTGGTTGTGTCCTGTGATTTTTCTCAACAGCATGCTGGCTTCAAGACGATATACTAGAGCCAATCCAGACCTGGATACTCCTCAAATCTACGAAAATCCCAATTTGATTTGAAAACTCCTTCATCAAGAAAACACCATAACTCCCGTGTTCAAATCCCATTCATGTCCCAACATTTTTGAATATCTTGAAGAGCTTGAGTTTGACGAGCAGTTCAAAATATCATTCTTTGAGTCTAAGTCCGAAAATGCTGTCGAATATACTGTCCCCATTCCACAATTCCTTGTAGACTTAGAAACAGAAAGAGCTAACTGATTGATAGACAATTATATTACGGAACAACCCCAAACTCCGATTGTTATCCCCTTGCGAACTGCGCACACTCCTCCAACACCTCCAAGCTCAAAGCCAACGAGAGTGATGGCTGCCCGGTTCGCACCCCTTGTTCTGCCCCAAGTTCTAGATGATATTCCCTCAGATTATCAAATTAAAATTCCATTTTTTGATGGCACTCCAAATAGCATCATCACTTAGCAACATGTCGAAAAGATGGCAGACTTCTATGAACTGCACGAGATTGATGAGGAAAATGTGGCAATGAGACTCTTTGTGCAGACATTTGCAGGTGATGTAAGGAAATGGTTCAGAGGTTTGACGGCAACAAGTATCACTACTTTGGCTTGACTGCATAAACAATTTTTGAAATGGTGGGAAGTGAAAAAGAATCCCCTCCAAATTCTGCCCAAATATGAACAAATCAAACGAAACGCTGGTGAGTCGGTTCAAGATTACTGTGTTAGATTTAATGTAGTCTATAACAAAATTCCAAATCATCTAAAGCCACCTGTAGGACTAGCCATGATGAGATTTCCAGATGGTTTCGATGTTGATATGGCATATCAATTAAGAGAAAGAGAACCAGCCACAATGGAAGATATGTAAAAAATAGTGGTCAGCGTTGAAGCAAATCTGTTGTCCAAAAAAGCTAGAATGAAAGCAGAGAAGAAAACTGTTGTGAAAGAAGAATCTTCTTCAATGGATCAACTGCTCAAAAGAGTAGAACAGATGCTTGAAAGGGTAAAACTTGACAAGCATGATGCACAAGTTAGGAATCCTAACTTCTGTGGCCAGCAGCAGCCACAATATAGGATCAGACAGAAAGATCAACGAAACCAAGAGCAGGCAACACAACAGCCAGTACAAACACCTTTGCAACATAATTTTGTGCATGGACCAGAATTAGATGAGGACAGCAATGTAATAGGTGGATAGAACCACCTCTTTACTCCAGATGAGATGCCTACTTACATCACCGAAGAAGAGGAATGTGCAGTGAGCTTAGCTACACACCAAGACACGAATTTTATTCTTGCTAGTGACATGGTTTTGGAAGAAGAATTAGAAGAATATGAAAGGGGGTATATGAATGCTCTATCCGCACAGCAGTAGAGATATTCACTTAGAAATAGAGATGTGTTGGCCAAACCAATTCAGAAAAAGAAGGAGGTTGAAGCAACAAAATATGACTCGTCAGCTACACAAGGAAAGGAAGCAATTGGTCCGGAGAGCAGCAAATCAAAATCAGTAGAACAACCAAAGCAGCAAGCTATATCAAAGGAAAAGGAAAGGAAAGAGATCTCATTCAAAGAGGTAGAAAATACTACCACTTTTAGCTTAGAGAATGAGATTTCTAAGTTAAAGGTATCCATCCCCTTGACTAAAATAATGAAAAATAGCAACTATAGAGGACAGATTTCTAAAATGTTGAATTTTGACCCAATGTCCGACATGGTGAATGTAGAAGATGATCAACCTAAAATGATTTTTGGACCGGCATCAAATGGTGAGTCTCCTGATAGCGATGTGCTTCCGTTTTAAATTAGTTTGAGATTGCATGATTTTGTGTTGCATAATGCCATGTTCGATTCCGGAGCTTCTCACAATCTCATGCCTAAGGCTATCATGGATAAGCTTGGTCTGGACATCACCCAGCAATATCACGATCTCTATTCATTCGATTCCAACAGATTAAGATGTATAGGACTCATCAAAGACTTAGTTGTGAGTTTGGATCAACTTCCTATGAAAAATGTTTTAATGGATGTAGTGGTAGCAGACATTCCTCCAAGGTTTGGTATGCTTCTTTCAAGGTCTTGGGTAGTGAAATTGAAAGGGACACTACAGCTAGATTTCTCCTATGCTACAATCTCGGTGTTTGGACAAATGAGGAAGTTATACAGGGAACAATAAATGAAATATATGATCACAAGCAAGGAGAAACCTATAAATCATCCTAATAACTATGTACATACAGATTTAGAGTCCTTTGTTTTGTTTTCAAATAGTTTAAATGATATAGATAGTCAGATAGTAGAAGCAGACGATATTCCGGAAATAATAGAAAATTTCAGAGAAATCTTGAAGAATGAAGGACAAGAAAAGCAACAAAATGTTGGGCAATCAGCTAAAAGCAACGGACAGCAAGCAATCAAGGCACATCAAACAGATTTCTAGCACTTGCAAGAAGAGGAAGAAGGCTTATGGACCATGGATTTTGATGGAGCAGTAGGCAATGATGGCGCTGGAATTGGAATTTGGGTACATAGTCCTTTCTCCACCCCAAACAAAGTGCCTAGCAGCGTGAGGGTTTGATCTTACAACCTGGCCTTTGAGTGTTCAAACAATGAACTGAAGTATGAAGCCCTGATTGCTGGCCTGAAAATTCTTAGAAAGCTGAATGCAAAAAGGATTTCGATATATGGAAACTCTGAATTAGTAATAAAACAGGTCAGAGGTGAGTATCAAGCAAAACATCCTAGGAGCACGCCTATCACAATGCAATTTTAGACATCTTAAAGTTATTTTCAGAATACCTGGACATGTGTGCCTCATATACAAAATAGTATTGCTGATGCTCTTGCCAAGGCAGCAAGCAGTTTGAAGATTCCCACGAACTCCAACAATAAATTTGAAATCCATGTCAAGCATCGTCCAACCATTCCAAACAATCAGCGATATTGGCAAGTGTTTCAAGATGATGAGGAGATTAAGGATTTTCTGCTAAATGAAGGCAAGTTCAAAGAAACCTCAATTGATGTAGAAAACGATGAGGGCAAAGGGAATGGTTTAGATGAAGTGCAAATCAACGAAATGGATGTATTGCAGCTGAAAAACAATATTATTCCTAAAGGCTTGATACCTCTAGAAGAACTTTTTGATCAGGATGATGTAGCCCGCAAGCCAACATTACAGCCAACGGAGAAGGGTGTAGGAGAGGCGAACATAGGAACAACTTCCAATCCTAAGATGGTAAAATTGTCTAAAGCATTGCCACCAAAGATCAAGGACAAATACATCAGTTTGATGGTTGCATTTGCAGATGTGATTGCTTGGGTTTATTCTGATTTAAAGACCTATGATACCAATATTATTCAGCACACAATACCAATCAAGCCCAAACAAAAACCATTTAGACAGGAGCTGAGAACGATAAATCCAAAGTTGCTGCCATCTATCGAAAAGGAGGTAAACAAGTTGTATAAGTCAGGTATCATTGTGCCTATCAGATTTTTAGATTGGTTATCTAATTTAGTGCCTGTATGCAAGAAGACCGGTGAGATCTCCCTATGCATTGATTTCAGAAATCTAAATAAAGTCTCATTGAAGGACAACTATCCACTGCCCAAGATGGACCATACACTTCAGCGAGTAGCGGGGGCATCTCGCATGTCACTGCTTGATGGTTATTCTGGATATAACCAAATTTCTGTCGATGAAGATGATAGAGACAAGAAAACGTTCACCACTCCATGGGGAACCTTTCATTATGCCAAAATACCCTTCGGTTTAAAGAATGCAGGTGCCACATTTCAATGGGAAATGGACTTGGCTTTTGCGAATGAGAAGGATGTGTTTTTGGTAGTGTATTTGGTTGACTTGACGGTGTTTTCAAAATATCATGAAGAACACATGCACCATCTAAAAATTGTCTTTCAAAAATGCAGAAAATATGGTTTATTGCTGAATCCTAAGAAGAGCTTGTTCACCATGGAGGAAGGAAAATTACTTGGGCACATTATCTCAAAAGATGGCATTCGTATTCATCCAGCACGTGTGCAAGCAATTCAACAAATCGATCTACCCAGGAACAAAAAAGAGATACAATCATTCAATGGTAAGATGAATTTTCTACGTTGTTTTGTGCCTAATCTTGCAGAACACTTAAAATAAATGACCAACATGCTCAAGAAGGACATCCAGGTGAAATGGATAGAAGAGGCTGTAAAATCTCTCAACTTGGTCAAATTGGCCCTTTCTTCAGCTCTAGTTCTAGTCAGCCCGGACTACACTCAGGATTTCATATTTTTTTCATTTTCTTCTGAGCACACTATGGAAATGGTATTATTACAGAAGAGAGATGATCATGAAAGACCCATTGCATTCTTCAGCAGGGCTATAAGGGATGCAGCTTTAAAGTACAACATCATTGAGAAACAAGCCCTAGCATTGGTGAAGGCACTGAAAGATTTTCGGGTATATATCCTACATTCTCACATTTTGGCCTATGTTCCTAATACTGCTGTAAAAGTTGTTTTAGTGCAAATTGATCTGGAAGGGAGAAGAGGCAAATGGATTACAACTTTGCTGGAATATGATGTAGAAATAAAGCCCACAAAGCTGGTCAAAGGATAGGGGTTGGCGAAGCTGATGGCTGAATTGAAATTGCATGCATTGGACATAAATCTGATCGCTGCCATGTCCGATGAGAATGAGGGAGGAATGTCAGTTCAGGTATCCGAAATGTTTTCTTTGTCGCCATGGTATTTTGATATAATATATGTGTTAAAAAATCTATCACCACCGCCCGGCATGACTAGAAACAAAGCAAGAACACTCAAATTGAAGGTGGCCAAGTTTTGTATTTTGAATTCTGCACTGTATTGGAAGGATCCCAGTGGTGTGTTGTTAAATTGTTTGGTGGAAGAGGAAGCAAGGAAAGTCATCGAGGATTTTCACGGTGGAGAGTGTGGTGGCCACATTTTTTGGAAGTCAACAGCGAACAAAATTTTGAGAGCAGGGTACTATTGGCCTACCTTGTTTGCTGATGTGTATAAGATGGTCAAACATTGTCATAAGTGTCATATTTTCGAAGGAAAATAGAAATTATAAGCTTTTCCACTTAAGCCTATCGAGGTGAGTGCTCCTTTCGAGCAGTGGGGATTAGACTTCATTGGAGAAATTCATCCCGCTTCTTCCGGATAGCATAGATGGATCCTCACAGTGACAGACTATTTCACAAAATGGAATGAGGAAGCTCCTACCAGACAAGCTACAGACACGGTAATCATCTCCTTTCTCGAAAATAACATCTTGTCTCGCTTTAGTTGTCTAAACAAATTAATCACCAATAATGCAGTAGCTTTCAAATCAAAGTGGATGGTAGAATTTTGTCATAAGTATCATATCATTTTGGGTCATTCAACTGCCTATCATCTGCAAGGCAATGGATTGGCAGAATCTTCAAATAAATCATTGGTCAATATCATCAAGAAGCTACTGGAAATAAATAAAAAGAGCTGGAACAAGAGGTTGGTCCATACACTTTGGGCAGATCGGATCAGTAAGAAAAAGTCCATTGGGATGTCACTATTTGAGCTTGTTTATGGAGTAGACACAGTATTTCTTGCTTCTCTTGCTGCCCCGGTGGTCAAACTTCTTCAGGAGGCCGGCAGTGAGGAAGATCACATGCAGAGAAGGTTGAATCAAATTATCCACTTGTAACAAACAAGAGAAGAAGTCTTCAAGAACACATCCAAGTTGCAGGAGAAGATAAAGAAAATTTATGACAGAAAAGCAAAGGCAGATAAATTTCAATTGGATGATGTGGTGCTAAAGTGGGATGCAAGGAATGAAGAGAAAAGCAAGCATGGAAAGTTCAAAAATCATTGGAAAGGACCTTTCAAGATTGCAGCATATAGGGGTCAGAATGCCTTTCTTCTGAAGAAAATGAACGGGGAAAGTTGTCCTGGAGGGCCGATCAATGGTCAGTTGCTCAAGCGATACCACTGCTGATTTACTAACACTGCTTCCATTGTCATTATAAATACCATTTTTATTTCAGTTTGGTGTCATTATGTAAAGTTAGTTTTTGAGTTATTTCAATGTCAAGTTTGAGTCAATTTCTTAGTCATTCCAGTTTCATAAATAAGTCAGAGTCTTGTGCTGTTTATCAAAATAATGACTCCATAGCCCAATGGACAAAAGGCACTGTGTAGCTCCTCCAGAGATCTGTTGTTATTGGCACCTCCAAGGAGCTACCATCCCCCATTAGAGCCAATGATAGAGTCGGTCTGGTCATCCCTCCGTCAGGGATCAAAACTCTTTAGGCATTTCATTTCTAGGTGTCCTGCTCCATCCACTCAGCTACATTCTGCTAGGGGCATCCCATAATCTGACGGGGAAGGTGATGTTAGTCATTTCACCCTCATGTCTGGTTCTTGCTGGCTCAGGTCTTTTGTCGATAATTACCAATGTCCATCAATGTCAAGGTCTAGTCCTTTACAGGACGAAGGTCATTTTTTATGTTTCGGTCTAGGAATTCATCAATATGGTCTTTGAAACCTGTCCAGTAAAAGCCATGCAGGCCAGAAGGAGGCCCTTACACAGCTATGGTTCAGAGAACTTCATTGTTAGGTGGATACAGTTCGACTCTTCTTCAAAACTCTATTTTGAAGGAAAGTCAAACAAGGTCATTTATAACAAAATTTTCAAAAAAATTGCCAGTTGACTTTTTCAGATGCAGTCATGGTTTCCATATCCAAATTCCTAGACATACAGTCCCCGTAAAGAGGTGCCGAAAATTCCATCATTTGAGCCAAAATGTCAAAGGAAAAGTGAAAATCAGTGTGTTTTAAAGTCAATGAAAAAGTGCAGAACACAAACATTAGAAAATGGGTTTTCAAGGAAGTAAAAATTAAACCCATCTCTTCCAAGCCTATATATACTTGTTCTTGCCCAAATCAAAGACATTGTGCTATTGCAAGCTTTGGAGAGACATTGCAAAGGTAAGAGGGTGGAATCGTGAGAGTTTGAGTGAGTGAGAGTCGGTTTTGGAGGGCGCAGCACATACACCAAGGAGCGTGGTGCACATAGAGGGCGTGACGCACACGCAGCCAACCTGCAGTGGGAAGTTTACAATGACATGATGCACACAACCAGGGGCCAAAAAACGCTGCCAAATCACTTCAAACCTTGGTGAAAGCTATCAAGTTAAGAGGTAGGCCTTATGACACCTCGTGTCCATCAAATTTGTCAATGATATGGTGTTTATAAGATGTTTAAATGTCACCCAAAAGCATAAGGTCAACCATGAAAAAATAACCAAGAAAATGATGGCTGGGGTTTGCAAAAATGTGATGTTAGCACTAATTTTTCATTGCATTCCCCTTTTCCCCTCACCCATCATCTTCCCATCTCCCCTGGACCATTTTTCCTAAAACCCCACCCTAAATCCACCACATAACCCTTTCCCTATTCCTACAAGCAATTCATGGTGAAATTTTGAGCACGCGGCACACACACGAAGGGGCATGGCGCACTCATTGTGAACGGTGCACTGGGAGCCCATCCAAAGTGTAAAATTGCCATTGGCGCGGTGCACTCAGAGCGCGCGGTGGCCAGAGATACAAAGCCCAGAAAATGATAAATTTGCCCAAAATTTCTTGGATGCCCATCAAATTTGAGAGGTAGACCAACTACCTTCACTCTTGCATCAAACTTGACAAGAGTGGCATGATTGTATGACTATGAATCAAATGCAAAGAAAAAAAATTAAAGTAAACAAAAGAAGACACAAAGAAATCAAGATCCTAGGGTTTATGCTACAGTGACAGTGCTGCCAAATTGTTCTCCTACCCTACCCCTATCGCTATTTTCCGTGTATCATTTTCCCCTAATCATTACCCCAACACCACTAGAATCCTATTCCCTTTTTTCCCCTCCTCCTATAGCTCAAAAAGAAAACAGAAAAAATCCAAACCCTACCAAATAAATTCAAACTCTACCCCATCAAACACCCTACCAAAACGCTCCCAAATCCTTGACAAATCTCTCCCTTTAACCCCTATTCCCATTTCATCATTCCTCTCCTAATACTTCCTGTTTTATTGTCCCCTTGGTGACAGATTTTTAGAGCAACTACCAGTTTCATTAGATTCAGAGGGAAGCATAAAACTCAGGGTACAAACAATAGTAATGGCATCAGAAGTTTCATCCGAGTATGAGGAGGAGACCCACAGTGACACATCTTCAGGAGAAAGGGCCCATAGGAGATATCACCGAAGTGGCAGACACATTAGAGATGAGCCAAACAACCTCACTAAGTTGTAGGCATGCCCTCTTGCCACGTCTTGTTTCTAGCACTTGGCATGTTATAAATTTTGTCAAAGGGCGGAAAATGCCAGAGTCCATCATGAGTTGGCCTGTCTTTTTGCACTTCATCTACAGGGAGGTCAATCTGTCTTGGCTGGGGTCACTTTCAAATTGACACCGGAAACCATATCAGTGGCAACAGGCATACCGAACATTGGGGAATAGTGGCATAAGAAAAAGAAGGTGGAGAGGCATCATTATGAGCCTTACATCAAGGACAGTTGTTTGAGCCAGCTCACCAGAGTTTTTCCATTCATATTTTTGAGGGATGAGTATGCCCCACTCATGAAATTGATCATGAAGTATTTCAGTTGTGAGGGAAGGTTTTCCTGCCTCTATGCCTATCACATCAGGTTGCCCATGCACTTTACCAGGGTGTAGATGATGAATCTCATGTTTTTCATTTGCAACAACATAGAGAAGATGAAAAACTTCATGCAACAGAAGACTCTTAGACAGCAGCTAAACAGTGTCTATCATTTTGCTCTCATCCAGATTTTGGTGAACCATCAGTTGGGATTGCAGGGTATTGCCTGGGAGGACTTCATCTCCCATGATTTCTTTAGCACTCCACAGATGGTATCAGAGGTAGAGCGTGAGGTAGGGGGTCATTCACATCATTTTGAGTGCCATGAGACTGCTACCATGCCAGTGTACATCACATACCAGAAGGGCAGTAGACCTTTGTTTGTAGCAGCAAAGTGAGTGTTATCTCCACCCTGGGTGGAAGGGACCTCGCTTCCGGCATCAGCATCATAGGAGCAGAGTAGAGGAAAAGAGCCAATGCATGATGAGGGGCCTTCAGGAGAGCCATCAGGTGAGCGAGAGACTAAGTTTGTTCTCCTTCACGATGATGACACCGATACAGAGCCAACAAATGAGGAGATTAGATAGGTCAACCAGGAACAGTAGTCCAAGATTGAGGCCTTGTCCCTTAACTTGGAGAGGGCCAAGTGGAGCATGAAGTACCTAGAATAGAGAAACAAGCAGCTAGAGGATTAGCAGGTGGTCATGGAGCTACAAAACATTCGTGAGCATCGCCAAGCTACTCAAAGGAGAAGGGTTGAGCTCACATCTTTGGAGCAAGAATCAATGAGGATCAAGAGGCCAACCTTAAGAGGACCAACATGCGTTTGGAGAGGCTGCTAGACAAATCTGACAAGGGCCTTGCACTGCTGAGACACATGGCATTTCACTACCGGGCATGAAACATGAGCGCCAAGGCCCGAATAAAGAATTTAAAGGAAAATTTGAGAAAGGAAACAAGAAGGGAAAAAGAGGCAAAAGAATAAGATAGGCTTAGAATATTGGCTGAGGCTTGCTTGGCTCAGCATGGCACCCCATAGAGAACCTCCAGCCCAAATTTCAGTAAATTTGGGGAAGTTTTGGTCACATGGTGATTTTTTGGACAAAAAACAAGAAATTCCTCCCTATGTGCCGCACCACTGGCGCGATGCTAAAATTATAGGGCTCCAAATAAGGAATGGTTTGCAATTTTGGATTCAGCATGGAAAATCACAACTACAGATTTTCAGGCATGAAATTTTGACAAGATCTGGGTCTCCCAAAGGTCAAAAAACACCCAAAAATGGCCTCTCTGCCACTTTTTTGACACATAGAAAGAAGTCTTGGGAGAATGAAGATTTGGAGGGGAAACTGAGCTTCAAATTCAAACATTCTAGTTGGGTTAGAAAGTAGATATGACAGGCTTTACAACAAGCCCACTTGGGCACATTTTGGACACTTGCAAGTGCCCCAAAATAGGCCCCAAAGTGGCGCGACGCACAAGGAATTAGGCGCGACGCACAGAGGAAAAACTACCAATTTGCTCCCATTTCG
>APFE031574967.1:150758-165120 GCA_000404065.3 Pinus taeda | reverse complement strand
GTAACCTAGCAGTCCCATAAATGATATCACCTCATCAACATTCTTAGGAGCTTCTCACTCATGATATCCCTTATCTTTTTTGGATCTACTATTATGCCATCCTTGGAGACCACATGCCCCAAGTAATGTGCCTCAGTCTAAAATAAGCCGCACTTGCTAAGTTTAGCGTATAAATGATGCTCGCTTAACAATCTCAACATTGTTGCTAAATTATCGACACGTTCTTCCTCATTTTTAGAATATGCCAAGATATCATCGATGAATACAATAACGACCTTGTCCACATATAGACACAACACATTATTCATAAAACACATAAATGTAGTTGGAGCATTAGTCAAACCAAATGGAAAAACAACAAACTCATAATGCCCATACCTGGTCCTAAAAGCAGTCTTGAACATATCTTCTTCCTTGATGCATACTTGATGATATCCAGATGTTAAGTGAATCATAGAGAACATTGTTGCTCCCTTCAACTGATAAAAAAAAACATCAATCATCATTAGTGGGTACCAATTTTTTATCATTACCTTGTTTAGATACCTATAATCAATGCACAATATGAGAGTGCCATCTTTCTTCTTCACGAACAACATTGGTGTGCCCTAAGGTGATACACTTGACCTACTGTACCCCTTGTACAACATTTCCTTCAACTGAAGATTTAACTCAACCAAATTACGTGTCCTCATAGTGTAATGTGATTTTGATGTTGTATTTTCTCCTGGAACCAACTCAATAGAAAACTTTGCCTCCCTGCGAGGTGGAAAATCTGTAATGTCCTCGGGAAATACATCCTGAAACTGTTGCAAAACTAGGTACTTTCTTAACACATCTCCATCATTAAATTCCTTACCCTTGTCACTAAAAATGTGTACTACAAACATTAAACCACCTTTTCTGAAACTATGCTTAGCCTACATAATGGTAACCATCTCCATTGATGTAGGCTTCTTCTTTCCCTACAAGGTCATCTTTTCCCCACTATCATACACACACTCAATGGGCTTGTCGAAGTAATCCATTTTGGTTCTGTGAAGGTATATCCAATTCGTAACCAAAATCATACTATACGATCCCAATCGAAATACATTCAAATTGTTGTAGGCATACCATTTGACTCAAATGTGCAAGCTCTTACCCAATGGTGAATTCACTTATTTGTACTTGTAGCCAACTGTACTAACCAAGATTCTGCATGCAATTATTTTCTCAAACCACACTTATCAACCAGGTCAAGATTAATATAACTATAGTTAGATCCATGATCACTGAAAATAAAAACAACTTGATCACAAAGCTTACAGTCCATCTCAATGATCGATGCTTGATGATCCGCTTGCTTGTTGTCCATAGCTGCACAGATCTGAGGATTGTTATGACCAACATGACCAACTGTATGAATCTCATGAGAACTGTAGATCTGGGGTCTACAACCACTTTGATACTGCAAACAATCACTCTTATTATGATCCTTACCTCATATTCAACACTCCAATGGTTCCCTACCACCGTCTCTAGCTTGTTACTTTCCACGTCCCTTATCAGTTGTATTGGGTTTCTTGTAAGGAACTACATTTTATATCTCACTTGCATCTTGATATATTCCTATTTTTGGTGGCCATTCTCCTTTAGAGTTCTCATTTATTTTCAAGTCTGCTTAGGCTCAAATTTACGCTTCAATTGTTCATAACAATGCTTCAACTTTTGGATGGCCTCCCCCAACAATCTAGGCTCCTTGAACTCAATCTTGACTCTATATGCTACTAGAAATGCACCGACGAATCATTGAACCTTGGAATTCTCCTCCTTGAGGTAAGGAACATATCTCAACAAATCCAAAAATATGCTAGTATACTCATCATCTTGTTGGGTAGTGTTATATTCTTTCCACGACTAACCTACATAGTGAACCAGGGGGTTAGAGGGGGACCAGAGCCCCCCCTTAGTTGTGTCGATTGTGTAGCGGGGGGGTCACAGGGGCGCCAACAATGCCCACCTATCCGAGGGGCTCGAGAGGGGTGGGTAGCCACCCTCTACGAGGTCTGAGGCAACGCCCTGGGAAAAAAAAATTTGGACCCTATATTAGGTTCGGCGAACCTACCTATGGTTTTCGGTCCATGGATTTGGACAAGATGGATTTTCAGTCCATGGTATTGGATGCTTTGGCATGTACAAATATGTATTGTTACATTGAAAGGAATGTAATGAAAAATCAAGCTGGTAGCCCTAGTTTTGGTATCCAGGGGAAAATATCTGTGTATATGTGTTTTATGTGTTATGCTTTCTCATTGTTTATTTTCTGTGTTTTAGAATTCATATGCAGGTAATTTATGTATGAGGTTAAGACCTACATTTGGTATCAGAGTTGTTTTGGCTTCAAGGGGATACCTTTGTTGCTAAGGAGTTTCACTCGGGCCTTTGGTAGACCTTGTTCAGTGGGAGATCTGCGAGATTGATTCTGGTGGTGAAAGAAGATGGCAAACAGTGGAAAGTTAGAGATCGAGAAACTTAATGATTAGTGTTTTGACTTGTGGAAACTCGAGATGGAGGATCTGTTGGTGGACAAAGATCAGTGGATCACAGTAGATCTGGGTACTAAACCAACGGGATTGTCCGATGAAGAATGGAAGAAGTGGGATTGGAAGGCAAAGAGCACAATACGACTATGTGTCTCAAATTCAGTATTGTTGAATGTATCAGGGGAAGCTACAGTGAAGGCTTTGTGGGACAAGTTAGGGACTTTGTACCAATCTAAGTCTCTAGTGAATAAATTGTTCCTGTGCAAAAAGCTATATAAGCTAAGGATGAAAGATGGATACTCTGTGACAGAGCATTTGAATGCATTTAATATTGTGGTAAGTCAGTTAGAATCTGTTGATATTAAAATTTCATATGAAGATAAGTGCATCAAATTATTGTGTTCTCAACTAGATTCATGGGATAGTCTAGTTATTGCAATAGATATTAATGCAACTACCTTGCAGTTTGATGAAATAGTTTCATCCTCGCTAACAGAGGGGATGAGACGGAAAAACATGGAGAGCCAGAATGGTGATGCCTTGTCTATACGAGGACGGTCCCAGAACAGAAACAAAAATAAGTCATCGAGTGGGAGATCTAAATGTAGAGGGATATCTAAATCTCCAAGAAAACCTGGAAAGGTGGTTTGCTGGAAATGCAGAAAGGAAGGGCACTACAAAAGCGACTGTAAATCTAAATCTGCTGATAAAGGAAAGGGATTTGATAATGCTCCTTTTGCAGAGGTGAAAACCACCTCATATGAAGGTGTGGATGTGTACTTGGCTTCTTCAAGTACACATGTAGATCATGAGGCATGGTTGATTGACTCAGGTGCATCCTTTCACTTCACTCCCCCATAGAGAGTGGTTCTGCGAGTATGAGAAATACGATGGTGGTGATGTCTCTTAGGGGATTATAGAAAGGATAGAATCATTGGTTGTGAAAAAGTAAAGTTGAAGTTGCAAGGTGGAAGGGTTAGAACACTTTTAGATGTTCTGCATATTCCTGCATTAGTGAGAAATCTAATTTCTGTAAGCAAGCTGGATGATGCAGGTGTAAAAACAGTGTTCGAGAAGGATACCGGCAAGATGGTTCGAGGAGCACTGGTATTGATGCGAGGAGTTTAGACTAGAACTCTATACAAGCTACAAGGTATCACTGTTGTTGATGGGTGCAACAGTTCTATGGTTCCTGAAGGTGGAATAGAAAATCTAGTGGTCTCTGGAGAGAAGACCTGCTATGGCATCAAAGGCTTGGACATATTGGAGAGAAGGGCCTTCAAATACTTCATAATAAAGGTATGGTAGAAGATATGAGTAATAGCTATCTGGACATTGATTTTTATGAAAATTGTGGATATTGGAAGTAGAATCGAGTGAGTTTCCCCTCTCGTGGTAAGAGGGTGAAACAGATATTAGAGCTTGTGCAAAGTGATGTGTTTGGACTTCTGAAGTTTCCATCACTGGGTAAGTCTATGTACTATGTATCATTTATAGATGACTTCTCAAGGAATACATGGATATATTTCCTTAAGAAGAAATCTGAAGTCCTTAATAGGTTTAAAGAATTTAAGGCTCTGGTTGAAAACCAAACAAGGAAGAATATAAAGGCGTTGAACACAGATAACGGTGGAGAGTTTTGCAGTGAGGAATTTGAAGAATTCTATATGAAGTGTGGTATAGCACATCAGAACACTACTCCATATACACCTCAACAAAATGGAGTTGCAAAAAGAATGAACAAGATGTTGATAGAAAGGGAAAGAAGCATGTTCAGTGGTGCCGGGTTAGGACAGGAATTTTGGGCAACGGTGGTTGAGACAGCATGTTACCTAGTCAACAGATCACCTTCATCAACATTGGAGGATAAGACTCCACAAGAGGTATGGGCTAGTAAGAAACCCTCTCTTTCACATTTCAGGGTATTTGGATGTGATGCATATGTACATGTTCCAAAGGAGAAATGAACCAAGTTGGATAGTAAATCTAGAAATTGAATCTTTATTGGGTATAAGGTTGGTTTAAAGGGTTATAAGCTTTGGAACCCAACAACAAGGAAGGTTGTGTATAGTTGAGATGTGGTGTTCAGAAAGGTGAAAGATGTTATTAAACATGAAGTCCAATGAAAGGAACCTGAGAAGATAGAGTTTGAGCTAAAGGAGGAAGAATCAAACTCTACAGTGGAGGAGGAATCAGAAGATGAAGAGCCACAAACTCTAGGTGTAAGAAGAACAGTTCGAGAAGGAAGGCATCCAAAAAGGTATATTCTATATGCTTTATGTTCAAATTTTGATTTATCTATTATTTATGATGATCCCAGAATTGTGAAGGAAGCAATAGACTCACAGGATGGAAAACTCTGGAAAGAGGCCATGGTTGATGAAATGGCATCTTTGCACAAAAATGGGGCTTGGGATCAGGTGGAGTTGCTGGCTGGAAGGAAACCAATTGGTAGAAAATGGATGTTCAAAACCAAGACAAATGTAGAAGGAAAGGTGGAGAAATACAAAGCTCGGTTGGTAGCAAAAGGTTATTCCCAGGTGTCGGGAATTAATTTTGTTGATATTCTTTCTCCTGTTGCCAAGGTAAGTTCTATTAGATTACTTTTATCTATTGCTGCTGCTTTTGATTTTGAGGTAGAACAAATGGATGCGAAGACATCATTTCTTCATGTGGATCTGCAAGAGGAGATGTACATGAAGCAACCTGAAGGCTTTGTAGTGAAGGGTAAGAAAGAACTGGTATGCAAGTTAAAGAAGTCTCTGTATAGGTCAAAATAGTCACCAAGGATGTGATATCAGAAATTTGATACATTTATACGGGGACTTGGCTTCACCAGAAGAAAAGAAAATCACTGTGTGTATTTTAAATTAATTGGTGACCACGTTATTTATTTGGTCTTGTATGTGGATGATATGTTGCTGGTTGGAAACGACAAAGAAATTATCCAGGATTTGAAGACCCAATTGTCCTCCAAATTCGACATGAAAGATACTGATGCTGCAAACGATATTTTGGGCATGGAAATTAAAAGAGATTGGGCAAAGAGGAAGCTCTAGTTAAACCAGAGGAAGTATGTTGAGACAATACTACAGATGTTTAATATGCAGGATAGTAAACCGGTGAAGGTTCATATTCTTGTAGGTGTAAAGTTATCTACTGAATAGTGTCCCAAGACACAATAAGAGGAAGAGGATATGTCTAGTGTTCCATATGCAAGTGCAGTCGGTAGCCTAATTATGCAATGGTTTGTACTAGACCAGACCTTGCGCATGTAGTGGGAGCATTGAGTAGGTTTATTTGAAAACCAGGGAAGGAGAACTAGACAGCAGTGAAGCGAGTTTTTTGGTATTTGTGTGGCACTAGTGATTATGGTTTGTGCTACCAAGGAAGACCAGGATTAGACATAGTGTTGGATATTTGTGGCTTTGTTGATGTAGACTGGGTTTGAGATTTGGATCAGAGAGGATCTACAAGTGGGTATGTGTTTAACCTATTTGGAGGTGCAGTCAGTTGGATGAGTAAGAAATAATTTGTAGTGGCACTATCAACTACAGAGGCAGAATACATGGCAGCCACACATGCAAGCAAGGAAGCAGTTTGGCTACAGAGATTTTTTTCAAGTATGGGGTTAGTACAGGGAGCTATTAGGATAGACTATGATAGCCAAAGTGCAATTTTATTGGAAAAGAACCCTGCTTATCATTCAAAGACAAAGCACATTGATGTTCAGTATCACTTTGAGAGGGATATGATAGAAGACAAAAAAGTGTTGCGGGTAAAGGTGGACACTTTGAAGAATATTGTAGATGCATTGAAAAAATCTATGAGCTCTAAGAAGTTTTGTTGGTGTAGAGAAATAATGGGCATTTCAGGGTTGAAAAAATGACTAAGCTCTCTTATGACTCCCTGTGGAAAGAAAACAACAAGTGGGAGAATGTTGGGTTGTTTTATATTCTTTCCATGAATAACCTACGTAGTGAACTGGGGTTAGAGGGGGGTAGTAGCCCCCCTGTCGGGGGGTTTGAGGGGGGCAGGCAGCCCCCCTCTAAGGGGTCCGGGGTAGCACCCCGAGAATTTTTTTTTTCAACCCTATATTAGGTTAGGTGAACCTACCTATGGTTTTGGACACAATGGTTTTTCGGTCCATGGTATTGGATGTTTCGGCATGTATAAATGTGTATTGTACCATTGAAAGGAATATAATGAAAAATCAAGCTGGTAGTCCTGGTTTTGGGATCCAGGGGAAATCTCTGTGTATATGTGTTTTATGTTTAATGCTCTCACATTGTTTATTTTCTGTGTTTTAGAATTCGTATGCAGATAATTTTTGTACGGGGTTAAAACCTACACATCTGTCACAGAACCCATCCACAACTCATAAAAATCCTCAGCTTTGTCATCATAGTACCTCTCCGACAACTACTTCTTCTTGAAGAGCCTTTCAAATTCCTGCCAAGTAAAATCTTCCTCATGTATAACTTTGACATTCTTCATGTCTTCCCACTCAATATCCACTTTACCTTTGAGATTGAAAGTGCCTACCCTTGCTTTCATGTTTCCTGAATAATCTTGCAATCAGAATAATTTCTTCTTACCAAGAAACCATGCCTATGCATCCTGTGATTTCTTCATCTCTCCATCAAAGGTAGGTGGCTTTCCTTAAACTCATACAAAAGGTGTCCCATATCACTCCTCATGTAAGGATGATAATGATAAAGATCACAATGCCTATCAGAACAAAAACTGGAATAGTACATGTGTCAATCACCTCTCCTATCCGAAGTGTCCAACAACCTTCCATCTATAATCATGTCAGGTCTATCTAACCTGTACCTACTAGGAGACCTACTTGCATATGGCTGATTAGTTAGTTCGGTCTTCATGTCCATGGCTAATCCGATGTGGCCTCCATCGCTGAAATTCTGACAAACTTTGAAGAAGTATCACATTCACCTCACTTGTTTCTCTTGTTCCTGCATGATTTTTTCATTATCTAATTTGCAACTCCTTATTTCTTCCTTCAAGATTCTCAATGTGTTTTCCAAGTTAGAAGAGTGCCCCGGACCATGTTTCCCATTTGATGCATAGGGAGATTATATGTAGTCTACCACCTTGCTAGCCATTTGATTCTTTCCTGCAAGGCATACTATGTCAGCTAAACCAAATCACAATAAACCAACTTACCTTATCATAAATCAGGAAGGATACCTTGTCTGCAAGATCATCAAATAAGTGTGATACATGTATAACATAAACATAATATCATATAAACATATATCGAATAAGTGTATCAATGGGTAAACATCATTTTAGCTAGGGTCCAATCATCAATTCAAGGACATAACAACAATGCACACGATGATCCCATGCATGACAACAACCATTACTCTGATGTACACATTGCCACATGCAACTATCAACATGCATAAGCAATTTCTAATCAATTACACATATGCATAAATGCATCAGTCGAGCATAAGCAATCAATTCTTGTAACCAACCTACAAGACTAATACATGTAATCAAACAAGCAAGAATGCAACCTAACATACAAGGATCTAATTAAGCTGCATATAATCATATAAGCAGTCATATACTTTTGACGATGCATTCCACAAAATCAACATCAAGTTCCTCATGACAACCTTCCTACAATCATGATCAACATGATGCAATGCAAAATGAACACGTAATGCAAGTGTAAGAGGAACACATGAAACTGACATGCATGCATGACCAATACCTTCACCCAAGGAGAATGCAACTAGGCTCTGATACCAATCTTTAACATCCCCTCCTCCCACGTCTACCCAAGAAACTGACCAACTGGGGTAAACATGTGACATGAGAGGCTACTATAAGGGATTCAACCTCCTTGATGACCTTAAGAAAATGGAATCGATGGAACACCTTAAACAAACCCATCCACATT
This sequence comes from Pinus taeda, assembly GCA_000404065.3. NCBI lineage: Eukaryota > Viridiplantae > Streptophyta > Pinopsida > Pinales > Pinaceae > Pinus > Pinus taeda. The sequence goes on along the minus strand of APFE031574967.1, from coordinate 156,660 downwards.
AGCAACAACACCCTTATAAGACATGTTAGCCACTTAGACATTATGTCGCTTAGTCTCAATGATGATTTAAGCCTTTTAACACCTAGTTTCTCTCATGTAATAGGAAAGACAACATCCAGAAGCCAAAGTTGCTCTCATAGGCCTACGTACCAATGTCCCTGGACTTTTTTTAGTAGACCTCTGCTAGCACCCTCGGGATTTGAGCCACTTTTCTAGCCCACAATCTTGGCCTGTTCCTGAAACTTGTTATAACCTTTAGAATCCATCAAATACATGATGAAAAGATAAAAGAATAGAAAATCAACCTCAGGACTAGGCCTAAGCATTCCCAACCAAGACTAAAATTTTGTCAAAAACTTGGGATCAATGCAATCTACAGGTCTAGGATATAAGATAGAGAATAAATGACTAAAAGAAGTTTTGAAATATAACCAGAAGGATCACGGCCTTCTCCATTGAAATATTATATCATCAATTAAGTATTGCATCCATTAATTTAACAATTACAACTAAATACATGAAATAACCATGACATGAACCCATGATATAACCATGATTATAACTAGCATAGAACCATACAAATATCATAGATATGACATCCATTAAATCGACATATAAAAAAGTGAAAAATTAAGATAACTTAGATTTTATTAATCATAGACAAATCTGACAAGGTTCGAGACTTCCACATACCACACGACCATAGACATGGTTCAACCAAATCTCTCTTTTAGTTAGTCACCCATGTGCCATATTACAAGCATGAATGTGGGATGTCATAGAACAACCTGTCCAAAAACAACTAAGGGAATTAGGAATGTTAAAACACCTCCACCCTCATCAAACTATGATCACACCAAAACTGGTGCTCTAATCACAACCAAACTAAACTTGGAATGCAACTTATTATTGAAGAGATTAATCTAAGAACCAATAAAACCTTGAAGCTTACAGTGGTCAATGGAAAGCTTTCTCGTGATCAACAATCCGTTCACATCATTAACCTTGGATCAATATAATCCATGATTGTTTAATGCTAACACATGTATACACACTCTATGGATTGTACCAAGTAATTTGGGCTCCATTTTCATTATTGGTGGGTCCCCTCTCATCTGTTAATGATATACCTCAATTCATTGTTAATCGGACAATTTCTACCATGATCAACATCAACTCATCTATTCACATGCTATAGATGCATACCATCAGGATTGAGTAGAATACCTTAAGTCTTGTGACATCTCACTCGTATCATGAGATAAATTTTAAGTTCTAAAATGGGCCTCCTAAGGAATATTATCAAAAAAGAATGGAGATAATAAAATAAAATTACATTACATCATCAAATTTTAGAGAGAAAAAAGAAAAAACTATTTTTTCAACTTATCTCCCTATGGTTTTGCCTGAATTTTGAGTGAGAGAACTTATTGGATGTGGAAATTGATTCCCCATCTAAGGAGTACCCATGTTGCATACTTTCAATTGGCCCTCCTAAACAAAAAATGAATATAAATGAAAAATGTGATTGCAATCACATTGTCTCATGTATTCCTCATTTTTGTGTAGTAGGGACCATAAAAAATATGCAACATGGGCACTCCTTGGATGAGGAATTAAATTCCACACCCAACAAGTGCTCTTTCTTGAAATTTGAGTAAAACCATAGGGAGATAAATTGAAAAAGTATTTTTTTTTTCTTTTTTTATATTTTACTTTTTTTTACTTTTTTTCTCCAAAAATGGTGAATCATACCTCATGGTTAAAATCATCACGTTGAATCCTGTTGGTTCTTATAAAGTTGATCTCAATTGTACGTTTTTGTTTTCAGGGCCATTTTTTACCTCAAAATTTCTCTAATGACGGCATCCGACCTAGGCTACGTTGGAGTTCAAACCATTTTATGTACTTTGACAGCTACTTTGGAGCAATTTCCTTCTATGTATCCATAGTGTTATTGATTTTTGTTTTGAAATAGATCTAAATTGTATTTCTTGGTCTATATGGTTATTTTGTCTCCTTGCATAGATCCTTCATGTATTTCTCATGTCCATATACTAGTATTTCATGTGATGGATCTGTAGTGTATGGTTTTGCATGCTTGGTATGTGCTCTATTTTTCACATGATTAACCCCATGTGCCATTTATATGTACCATGCACATAGGAGGGTTTGAATCCCCCTCAGATCAAGAGGTATTTAAGTAGGGGTAGCCCCCCTATAGAGAGTTTGAAGAAAGACACTAAAAATAAATTTTGGGGAAGCTTTGTTTCATTCATTTTTTGTTGTTTTCACTTTTTAGCAAATTTTACGTGCATGGTGTCTTTTCCCATGGTTTTGTAGATATAGTCATAAAAACTACAATTGTATTATAATATAAATTTAATGAGTTAGGGGTTTATGAATGTCATGGCATGTACATATTGTATTTTAGCATTGCAAATATAATATATTGAAAAATCTCGTTGCTTTTCCACTTTTTCGGTTTCTAGAATAAAATATTTATTTTAATGTGTATGTGTTTACCATTAAATAAGTTTTGTTTTATTGATAATTTCTTTGTAGGAGTTATTTTCGTTAGTTTAAAAACTTGTTTTCATCCATGTTCACTTATTATTTATCTTGAGAATGGATATTCCCAACTCACGGATGATCTTACTATGCTTTATAGTTGGTTATCAATGTGGCTGCAATCAGGTCCTTTGGTTTTGACTCCTTCTGTCGATTATGATATATGTCTTTGTAATGTTTTTTCCCCATCAATTTTACTTCTAAACTCATGGATAATGGGGCATCTATCATTACTCTATTTTCAACTTCATTTCATTGAGAGAAATCCTAGTTCAACTTATCTTAGTTTATGGCTAAAATGCATCCCCATTCACCCCTCTTTTTTCTCATATGGGTATTTGATGTAAGTTTTTAGATGATAGAGGGATGAAATTACATAATTGGGTATTTTATCATCATTATTTTATTACAATTCCATAATTATGAAATAGTAATTATTTCATATTTGAGAGAAAATCATAATTAAGATGTTTCTTAGTGAGTTGGATAAAGCTTATAATTGAGCATGAAACTTGTGCATGACTTGTAATTTCTTGGCTTACATTCCATCAAGTCTATCCATAACTTATATCCACCTAATTCACATGCCATCAAGCCTAACATATCATTTCCCTAAGAATCTAGATACAACATCTCATATTAGGAAAGGCCTATTTAGTGAGATCATCTAAAGGGTGAGAGGGATAGGAATCAAAGACTTAACACAATAATGTTGGTGAAATATTTCCAATGTAATCTTCTCTCTCATCTTAAAAGATCCCAATTTGTCAGTAGGTCAAGGGAATATGAGAACCAAGGATCAAAGGAGAGCACACATCATAGTTAAGGTATATTTTTATATGTACTTTCATTATTATATGAATGCAAAATATTTTCCTTCTCCATTTCATTTCTATGTATGTGATGGATATACAATATAATTGTTGTGTTAATTTTACATTGCATTCTAACTTGCCTTCCATGGAGGAAACTATCATCCTAGTTAGTTTGTGGATGTGTGCAAGGGTTTGGATTAATGATTTGCAGTGGGATCTCTAGTTAGGAGTAGGTTTTCTAGCCACAATAATGATCCAACAAATACATCAGCCTAGGAGGGTTTGAAGTATGATCATTCATCTATTGTTTTCTTGTTATTTGTATGGTTGAAAATGGAATGGTAATTAGGATATTAGCTTGGATATTGCAACAACTTTTTGGTAGATCCTAAGGTGGGACCTGTGGAGTAGAAACTTCTTTTCCCTTGGATTATTTTAGGGAAGACAATGTGAAAAATAAAAAAAATATTTCCATATATCAGCATTAATCATCACCACAAAAAATCAAATATGAAATCTATTTTGAAAATAAGATTTTAAATGCAAAATAGACAAGGTATCTGAATTAATGTGTTGAATCTGATTCCCTAGTGCCAATTATACTCCATAAAAACATTCAACGTTTTAACAAAAGTAGAGAAATAAGAGAAACATCATTAATTTAACTAGCATTTCCAAACATTACAAACTCATCAAGGATATGACGTGATTGAGTTGTTGGTTAATTCATGGATAAACCTGAAATTTTTAAATAAACCACACAAACCCTTTCCATGCTAATTAAAATAAATAGTTCCTTGTTAAATTTATTATCATAAGAGATACAAGCAAGAAAATATATAATAAATGAAATAAATTTGGATTAAAGAAAATAGATTATAAATTTTAAGGAGGTAAACCCTAGGTTGTAAATACAAAAAAAGAAGAAGGGAAAAAGGTGATTGTTTAATTTTGTTATTTTTTGTTTGAATATGTGTGATATAATAGTGTTATATTGACTATCAAGTCCTCAATGAAGAATCCAAGTAAGGTCCTGGACTTAATTGGGGATTGTGTTGATGGCACCTAGATGATGTCCTTTCAAGCCATATTTATGATGGCTTATCTTTCCACGAATATGGTGTTGGATTCTTCAATGAAGAAACATATCTAGGTAAACTAAGATGAACTTGAAGGATGTTCAAGGAAAGATATTAGAGCTCTAAGACGTCCAACTTCAATGAGAAAGGTGGGAACCATCATTAGTCAAAGGAAAGGGTAACCTTCAATAATCAAAGGAAAGGGTAAGGGATATATATATTAAACATCCATCCAATTGGAGCATGGCAACCTTATCTATCTTTTTTTGTAACTTATGCCTTCAACAATCTGTTATTAAACCAACTCACAAAAACATAGAAAAGATAGTTAAACGCCTTAGAATTCAGCCTCTTCGAGGGGGAAACCTCCTTTACATTACACAAATGAATAATTCTTGGATAATTCAAATGACAAAACCTCCTTTCTATATATAGGAGTCTAAGGAGTCACAATATAGCCCAGTAGACCTAACAATAATAATATAAAGCCATAAAAATAACAATAGGGGGATTCTATGGGGCACAGTAATAACAATATGGGGGCAGTAGGGGAACAAAAATATTAATAAGTGATACAACTAAAATAGTAATGGGGTAATCACTAGTATTATAGGGACCTAACATGCCCCTCTCCTTCAAAAAAAGTGTTTTCCTCAATGCTTGAGTAGTTCTAGATGCTTCTGTATAAAATTCTCATCCTCCTATGTGGAATCTTCAGTGGATAAGTTGTTCCACTTGATGAGATACTTCGAAATTGATCAATTTTGTAGCTGTTGAGTTCTTGTTTCTGTCACTGCTTCCAGTTCCACTATAATTTTTCCTTCCTGGTCAAGTTCTGGCAATATTGTTTGAACTGGGAGCTCGTCACCTATAACGTTTTTTAAACATGAAACATGGCAAACTGGGTGCACTCAAGAAGATATAGGAAGCTCCAATTTGTATGCCATCGTACCAATATTTTGCAACACCTTGTACGGACCATAATACTTTGGTGATAATTTATTATCCTTCTTAGCTTTCTTGAGGGAAATTTGTTTATATGTCTGTAGCCGTAGGAATAGCCAATCATCTACATCAAAACTTCTTTTGCTGCGATGTTGATCTGCCTGTTGTTTCATTTTATTCTGTGCCAACACGATGTTATCCTTTAAGAGTTGGAGGACTTGTTGTGATGTTCGATATGATGTTCCACTGCTTTAACCTTAGAATTTTCTCTTAAATATGACGTGATGGATGGTGGGTGATATCCATAAAGTGCCATAAATGCTGTCATTTTTTTGTTGTATGGAAGGAAGTGTTATACCACGATTGAACCAGAGGCAACCATTTGACCCATTGTGTCTATTTATAAGATATAATGCAATGAAGATATCCTTCCAAACATTTTTTTACTATCTCAGTTTTCCCATCAGATTGAGGATGATAAGATGAGCTATG